>PVJO010015100.1:0-46130 GCA_004026905.1 Hystrix cristata
CTACAATATTGAGAGTTTTACCTATTTTATTTTCCAGCAGGTTCAGTGTTTCCGTTTTAACATTTAGATCTTTGATCCATTTTTAGTTTACTATATGGTGAGAAATATGGATAGAGTCAATCTTCTGCATGAAGATAGCCAGTTTTCCTAACACCATTTATTAAGGAGGCTATTTTCCTTCAGTGTATGTTTTTGAATGTGCCCGGCATTGTTCCTTCATCCTATACTTTGTTCCACTGACCCTTATATCTGTTTTTGTAGCAGTACCATTCTGTTTTTACCACTGTGGCCTTGTAATATAACTTCAACTCCAGGATTGTGGTGCCTTTCACTTTGCTCTTGTTACCTGGGATTGCTCTGGCTAATTTGGGTCTCCCCTGATTCCATATGAACATTAGGATTGTTTTCTCCAGTTCTATGAAGAATGCTGTTGGTATTTTGATTGAGCTTGTGTTAAATCTGTATATCAATTTTAGAAGTATGGCCATTTTGGCTATATTGGTTCAACCTACCCAGGAACAGGGGATATCTTTCTATTTTCTGATGTCCTCTTTGATTTCCTGTTTCAGAGTACTGTAGTTTTCATTATAGAGGTCTTTTACTTACTTAGTTAGGTTAATTCCTAAGTATTTACTTTTTATCTGGTGTTTTGAATCAGTGGTACTTATTCTATGGTGTTGGGTGCACCACTGTTTGGTGCATGTATGTTAATAACTGTTATTTCTCCTTGTTGAATTGTTCCCTTAACCAATATGTAATGACTTTCTTTGCTTCTTTTGATTAGTTTTGGCTTGAAGGCCACTTTGAATATAGGATCAGTATACCTGCTTTTTTTCAGGTTCCTATTACATGGAATATTGTTTCCATCCTTTGATTTTTAGTCTGTGAATTTCTTTTTGGGTTAAATGTGCTTCTTGTATACAGCATGCCATTTGAATTTGGGGGGGTGCTGGGGACTGAATTCAGGGCCTTGCACTTGCTAGGCAAGCACTCTACCACTGAGCTAAATCCTCAACCCCCTTTTTTGGGTTTTTTTTGAGACAGAGTCTCGCTATGTAGCTAAGGCTGGACTTGAGCTTACTATGTAGCCCAGGCTGGCCTTGAACTCCCAGTGATCTTCCTGCATCTGCTTCCCGAGTGCTGGGATTATGGGTGTGCATCACCATGCCTGGCTACGCCATTTGATTTTGTTTCTTGATCCATTCTGCCAATTCATGTCCTTCGATTGGGAAATTGAGACCATTCACATTGGGAGTTATTACTGGTAGGTATTGATTTATTCCTGTCATTCCCTTATTTTCCTGTTGCTAATTCCCTAACTTTCTTTTCTACTTAACTGTTCACCCATCCTGCCTGGAGTATTCATTCTATTAGACATCTTGTCACTTTTAGCTTCATTGTCTCTTTCTAGGATATCCTTGAGAATTTTTTGGACTGCTGGTTTGGTGGTCATGAATTTCTTTTTTTTTTTTTTAATGAATTTCTTCAGATGCTCATTATCTTGAAAATATCTTTGAGAGATAGTTCTGCAGGATATATCAGAATAAATGGAAATTGTTTTCTTTTAGGGCTTGAAAACACTTCACTTCAAGCTCTTCTAGCCTTCAAGGTTTGTATGAAAGTTTACTGTAATTCTAACAGGTTTACCTTTATCAGTGACTTGTTACTTTTCTCTAGCTACTTTTAAGATTCTGTTTTTGTGTTGGACTTCTGGGATTTTGACTAAGATATGTCAGCACGAATAGGAGAGTGTTGAAAAGAACATGAACAATACAAACCATAAAAAATGGATGATGGTCCATATCACCACTTAAAAATCCTACATGATGAAAGGCATCATAAATAAATGAAAAGACAAACCATATCCTGGATATATAAAGGAGCAATTAGACAATGTCCAGAATGCAGAAAGAACCTCCACAAGTCATCACAAAAAAAACCTAATAAAAAACTGGGCAGAAAAGGTAAACAGGTAATTTCTACAAGTAGACATAGGAATGGCTAATTAATAGACCCTTATTAGTCCTGTAAAATACAAATAAGGACCCTAAAACATAATTTTTCACATAGTGGATTGGAAAACATGGAAAGTCTGATGATACTGAGGAACAAGGATGGAGGGAAATTGGATTTGGGGAGTGTGGGGCAGAGGGTGAGAGGGAAATCTGGCAAGATAGACCAAGGCCAGCAGGATGTCTATACTGGCCTGATCCCACGAAGCAGGCAGAGCACTGGTTTAATCTCAGAGAAAAGGAGGTAAGAAGTTGTGATGGTTTGTATCTAGCTGTCCCCCAAAGAGCCTCATGTCTTCATAGGTAGGGCTTCTGGAAGGTGACTGGATTACAGGGGCTTATAGCTGACTTGCTGTTAGGAGGTGGGGTCTGGTAGGAAAAGGAGGATTAGAAGGGACCTGGCCTGGGAAGGTTTTCACTCCGCCCATCTCTCTCTGCTTCCTGGTCACCATGAGGTGAACAGCTTTTCCTTGTCTACACCCCTGAGCCCAGTTGCCCTGTCTTAGAGTCAGTAAACTATGGACTGAAAGCTCTATGAACTGTGGGTCAAAATAAACCTTTCCTCCTTTAATTTGTTGGTGTTGTGTATTGTGTCCCAGCAACTAGTGAACTAAAACAGAGGTGAAGGGCAGCTCACGCCCAGGCAGCATGGGGGCCTCACACCTGCACTGCCCACTGAGGCCCTACTTGGCCCACTGCCCACTCAAACACGGACTTAGGAAAAAGCCACCAAGATCTACAGGCAAAAAGGAAGATGTGGTTCCTAAGAGCTCCCTCACAGTGAATGACCGCAGCACTCATCAAAATGGCCTGCCCAGGATTCAGTTATATTTTCCTTAGTACAGTTTAATTGTTGTTGTTTTTGGTAAAATATACATGGATTTACCATCTGAACCATGCTTTTGTGTGTTTAATTCAACAATATTTAGCATATTCACAATGTTGTAAAACTATCACTATTTCCAGAACTTTTTCATCATCCCAAAATGAAACTCTATAACCCTATTTCTGTTCTTCTTTTTTTCTTTCAGTACTGTGGATTGAACCCAAGGCCTTCAGACGGGGCTATACTCCCGGCCTCTTTTTTAAATTTTGAGTCAGAATCTCACAAAGTCACTATGTTACCAAAGCTGGGCTTGAATTTGCTATCTCTTGCCTCAGCCTTCCAGAGTGCTGGTATTATAAGCACGCCCTACCACACTCTGGTTGTTTTTAACTTTAAAAAAATTGTTAGGGGGAGTAAATGATTTTTGCTTGTATCTTTTTTTATTATTGAGATATGATTCACACATTATAAAATTTACCCTTTTACAGTGTACAATTCAGTGGTTTTTAGTTCATTGTCAACTATTACTACTACTTACTTCCAGAACATTTCCTTCAGTCCAAAAAGAAGCCCGCAAACACCACTAATCTATTGTCCATCTCTATGGATTTGCCTGTTCTGGACATATCATATAAATGGAGTCATACAACTTGTGATTGACTTCTTTCAGCAAATTGTGTTTTCAAGATTTATTCACATCATAGCAGGTGTCAATGGCTCATTCCTTTCTAAGGCTGGATGGAACTACCCCACCCTATGGAAGGGCCACATTGTGTTCTCCTGTTCTGTTTCATCTGTCGGCTCTTACGAATAAAAGCACTGTGAATATCTGTGTACAAGTCTTTGTGCGGACATTCTTTTTCCTTTCTTGGGTACACAGTCTGTGGTTAACTTGGGAGGAACTGTCAGGCTGCCTGCTGTAGCAACTGCACCATTTACCCACCAGCACTGGCTGAGCATTGATCATTATCATTCTAGAGGAAAGCAGAGCTAAAGACCCCCCCTTTGAACTCTTTCCTACAAACACAACGCTGGAGACTTAATGGATAATTAGATTCTGGGGGAGATCTGCTGGAGCCAGGGGAGTGATGGGGACTCTCTGCCACTCACTGCCAAGTGTGTGGTCACTGCTGCCCATCAGACCCCATGAGCCACGACAGTTGAGCCTGTGGCCAGAAGAGGAAGAGACCAGTGGGTAGATTAGAGCCACAGGCCATGAGCAGGGCAGCCTGCTCCTCGTGTGAGTTCCAGCCAGAGGCCTGCCCTCACTGTCACTCCAGGTGCTACACACTGGATGGCTGGCTTGAGGGTGTGGCAGTGCAAGTGCACTGGTCCCTTCAGGAGTATGCACAGTGGGGTGCACACAGATAACCCTACCTGAGGGCCACTGCCACTTGTTGAGTGTCTGTCACCTCAGGCCACTGTGAATCTGGTTGAGGCAGCTGTCTGCTTGCCAGCTCCTTGCTGATGTGCAAAGGCTCCAGCTGGACTCTCAGACTTGCATCTCATGGCTTGTCCTTGATAGCTGCCTGCACTCCCACATCCAGCTCATGCCCATATCTCCTCAGTGCTGCCTCCCAATGTCACTAGATTTCCCCACTGTCCCTACTATCTGCTCTCTGGATGGCAACAAAACCCTCTGCCTTTCCTGCTCCACAACCCTTTGCTGCCCAGCAGCACAGAGCAATTTAAGGGCAGGCTTGCTGACAATCATGCAGTAGGTGCTTAGTTAACGTGACATGTCAGTCTTTACTCCCTCCTGGTACCACTAAGATAAAGCAAAGGAATGGGAAGGCGTAAATCTACAAGAACAGAGAGCGTGCAGAGGGGTGATCCACAGGCAAGTGAGTGCCACATAATTATGAGAGCTGGGGAAGAGGGGGTCACACCCACTGGGGTGGTGCCACACAACCCTGGCAGAGGAGGGGGCTAGAAGTGGGCAGGGTTGAACACAGGTACACAGAGCAGCCAAGTTTTCTCTCTAGTTCCTCTGCATTGCCCTGCCCCAGACACCTGCAGCTGGAATCTAGCCGTGTCTGCTCTTCCAGACACACAGTGACAATGGTGAAACCCAAGACATGGCCCAGAGGGGTCTCTGCACAGATACTGAAGGCTGGGAAAACTTTCTAGCACTTTCTCTGTGGCTCCCACTGGGCTGTCCCTGCACTTCCCACTGCTCTGAGCCGTTCTTCAAATAGTCCCCTCTTAAATTCTCTTTAAAGTCCCAGCGGAAGGTCTCTGAAGTTCCTTTCTCCTTGCTACCAGGGCTCTGAGTGTTGCGACCCTAAACCAGGAGGCTTCCAAAGCACTTAGAGCACAGGCTCCAGAACAAACTGGACAAAGAGCCTGGCTCTTGGACCTCTGTGGCCTTGGGGAAGTTACTTCTGCTCCCTCATCCACAGATGGAGAAGAGGGACATCCTAGATTTGTTGGTATTAAGTGAGATGGGTATAAAACAATGCTGGGCATAGAGTAAATAATGAATATAGTTATTTTTGTTGCTAAAGGGATGGAAAACAGACAAGAAGGGAGAGAACTCTCCTGGGCATAGAAGGAAGGACACTAACAAGGTGGTCAGAACAAAAATGCAAATTTGGGGATTATTTTTCCCCTAAATCATTCTAGCTCCACAATAAATCATCCATGGTAGCACATGCTTTGCAGTCCCTTCCAACTGAAGAACACGGGTGAGTTACCTGTCATCATTACTCCCCAGGTCCTCACCCAACACATTTGATGCCAGCCAGGCCCTGCCCGAGCTCTGCCCTGGCTGCAGCTGGCCAGGGAGGCCCACATGGGACCAGAAGCTTGCAGCTGACACAACCCTTGCCCTGTCAGTGGCACCCTGGTCTCTGAAACCGTTGCGGGAAACAGCAACTGGGCCATGGCCTTGGACTTATGAAGATGCTCCGTTCAGGACAAGGAAGAAATAGTTGACAATGCACCCCCAGGAAAGTGGGGACAGTGCTGCAGGCCTGTGCCTGTCACACGGCCCTGCTCTGAAGGTGCAACACCAGCACTCTGAGGGCTCACAGAGCACCAAACTAGTGTAAAGTCACCAATGCTTACAAGAATATCAGAAGGGATGAAAGGTGTCAGGGATATAATTGACTTCTTAACAGAAGAATCTGAAAGATGAAGCAATACTATTTAGAGAAAATGGCTGGATAAGAAAAACAAAAACAAAACCCCAAAGCAGACCCCATCCTGCCTGAGCACTCTGCTACAATTAATTACTACAGCACTTTTTTCTTGGAGCACTGCACAGGGCCTGGGAGCAATAATGTGTGGTGAGTGATGTCTAACAATGTAAGTAGCTGGACACCAGTGATGCAAATTGTATCCTAAAAGAGCAATAATCAAAGGTGTATGGGCAGCGCGGGTCCGGTCTGCCCTGCGCGCCCAGCTCGCTCCTCGCTCCGCGCCAGGCCTGTCCAGCCCGCAAAGGAGACTCCAAGTGCATCAGGTACCTGCTCTTCGGGTTTAACTTCATCTTCTGGCTTGCCGGGTTGCAGTCCTTGCCATTGGACTATGGCTCCGATTCGACTCTCACACCAAGAGCATCTTCGAGCAGGACTCTAATAGTAACTCCAGCTTCTACACGGGAGTTTACATCCTGATTGGTGCGGGGGCCCTCATGATGGTGGTGGGTTTCTTGGGCTGCTGTGGAGCTGTGCAGGAGTCCCAGTGCATGCTGGGATTGTTCTTTTGCTTCCTCCTGGTGATATTTGGTATTGAAGTAGCTGCGGCCGCCTGGGGCTTTACCCACAAGGATGAGGTGATTAAGGGTGTCCGGGACTTCTACATCGACACTTACAGCAAGCTGAAAAACAAGGACCAGCGGGAAACGCTGAAGGCCATTCACAAAGCGCTGGACTGCTGCAGCATAGCTGGGGGTGTAGAGCAGTTTATCTCGGACATCTGCCCCAACCAAGGCTTTATCAGTAACCTCAAAGTCAAGTCCTGCCCCGAGGCCATCAGAGAGGTCTTTGACAACAAGTTCCACATCATTGGTGCCCTGGGCATCGCCATTGCTGTGGTGATGGTATTCGGCATGATCTTCAGTGTGATCTTGTGCTGTGCGATCCGCCGAGACCGCGGGATGGTCTAGAGCTGGCTGGCTTGTCTCCCAGAGCAAGAACATTGGCCCCTGAAGATTGTTGGGTGGCTTTTTGGTTTATTTTTTCGTTTGTATTTTTGGTTTTTTCTTTTTTGTTTTTTGTCACTAACGTTAGCATTCCTTCTGCATTTCTAAACAAAAGTTATTCTGTATTTTTTTTAATGCTTTATTCAATATTGACATTTGTAGTTGAGGGATTTGGGGGTTTTGGTTTGCTTTAGTTTTTTTTTTTTTTTCAGTCATTTATTTTTGCTTGTTAAGCAAAAATCCTGCAATGGAAGGTACTATATTTGCTAGGCTCTAGACAAAAAGATATTGTACATAAAGAGAATTTTTTGTCTTTAAGTGGATAAAAATGTCTGTCAAATTTAATCAGGTTGTAACTTATCTTGAAGACGATTTGATACATAATAAAAGATTATGATAATAAAAAAAAGGTGTATGATATGGCACTCTAAATGCATATTTTTAAAGGTTTATTTGAAAAGCAATTTCCCTTTTGGAAAACTCGGTAAGGATTCTTCAGAGAGGAAATAATTAAATACACATTTTTTTTCCTTTAGTTTCAAGTTCCAGCTCAGATATTTTAGTTTTACTATTAGGTGAATTCAAATTGAAGATTGTTATAACTTCCTAAGGAGTTGGGTTTTTTTTAATCATTATGAAATATCCTTTTTATCTTTAGCAACATTTTATTTTGAAGTTCACTTTGATACTAATCTAATACACTAGAGTTTTCTTATTCTTAGCATTTATTTTTTTTTTTAATTTCTTAGCATTTATTTTTAAACCAAGTATTTATATTTATTAGTGTCTTATAAACAAGTTCTTCTAACTGGGTCTTGTCTTTCTGTGTAATCTGACAATTTCTGTTTTCTTAAAGTTATTTTAAAAATTATTATTTTATTTTTAAAAATTATTTTATTAATAAAATTTTGAAAAATAAGTATTTTATTATTTCTGGTTTTTATGCTGTCATAATTGGAACTACTGAGTTAATCTCCCACCTCAGCTTTTTTTTTTTTTGTCGGGGGGTGCTGGGGATTGAACTCAGGGCCTTGTGCTTGCCAGGTAAGCGCTCCACCACTTGAGGTAAATCCCCACCCCCGATCTCAGCTTTTGATTTGTATTTATCCTATCTGCATTGTGTTCTCTGCTCTTCTTTTCTTGAATTATTTTAGATGAACCACAGTTCTTTAACATCCCATTTTAACTCTTTCATTGACATTTTACCCAGACTTATCTTGGTAGGCCATTGACTCAAGGTCCGGGATTCTGTGACCCTCCTTATGTCGAGTCTTGCTGTGGACACCAATGAACTGACAAGGCAAGCCTGTCTGTAGCTCCACATGTGCTGTGCAGTAAGGGACAGGGACACAGCAGCTGCAATGGACATCCATTTGGAAAGGAAGAACAGAACAGAGACGCACGATTGCTGGCCCCTAGAATCTCTGGATTCTCACTGGTGGGTGTTGATGGCCTTTCTCCGTGGCGGGGATGATCCCTGATGAGGCCCTGAATCTGTCCCCTTAGGAGTAACTTCCTAGTAAATCGTTCTCCTTGGTTTTTTGCTCCCCTTCTGGGATATCCTTCCCATTACTCTTCTTGAGGGATAAGCACAGTTCCCACACTGCTTCTTGCCTATGGAAGACGGGGGCCCAAAGGTTGCTTTAAATTTCAAATGACTGCAGAGTATTTTATCTCAGACTGGGTGGCTCTGTGAGAACTGCAGCTCCCTACTTGATTTAAGTCAACCCCACACACCAGAGACTCACCCCCCACTCATTCAGAGATGAGTCCTCTCTCCAGATTTCACCTCAGATGTGTGGTGAGCTTGAACTATCGGGAGTGTGTGGGACAACCACAGCTTGTCATGCTTCTCTCTTCTTTCCAGAGTTGACCAACTACAAGGTGCCCTTGACTCTTCTCACGGGTTAGCAGTAGGCATCAAGGTCATGGCTTTGATTTGTGTGTTCTCATTCACAGCCCGTTTGGGCTCACCTTTCACTGGCTGGAAGGGAAGATCATTGATACATTCAAATATGCAAGACTCCAACTCTCTGGATTCCTATTTGTACACTGGTCACTGCTTTTCTGGGTTGTCCCATCTTCACAACACCTTGTCTTATGTAGACAATAGCCATCAAAGCACATTCAGGCATTCTGTTGGCCTGGCTCTGCCTAGAGCCACAGCTCATTAGAAATATTGCCACCTTACAGGTTATCATAGGTGACAGTTTAACCAAGGGCCATCATCCAGCCTCCAACAGACATCCTCTCACAGGCAGCTGCCCGGCCTCGATGCCAGCTACATTTTGTTTGTCACAGTGGCACGGACTCCTGAGGCACCATGACAGCCAGACTGCCCTAAAATCTTACCACCCCAGTGAGAGCAGTTATCACCCATCCTCATTACATTCCACCACAGGTTGGCCCTCCATTTATAATGCAAGATGATCGAACAATTTCTCTCAACACTTTTGCCAGCCATTGCAACAGAGGAAAGAGTGTTCAAGAGGAATCACAGGCATGTTCTTAAAGTCTCTGCTTGGGAGTGACATGAGTCACTCGTCCATTCCACAGCAAGTCTGAGGGCCAGTCTGACACCCAAAAGGGGAGCTGTAGCCAACAGCATTGCCTTTCAAGCTCGCCTATACATTCCTGAATATTCCTTGGGATTTTCTACTGTGGTCAACTTGAGCCAGAACGCCCAGCTGGACTGAGTTGGTGTGATTCTGGGCGTAGAGTATCCACCTGAGGATTGTTGCTGATGCAAAATAAAGCAGAGTGGGAGCAGAAGATCGTCGGTGGGCTGTCTCCCAGGAGAAGCTCTGATGCGGCTGCTTCTCCTGAAAGAACTCGGCTGTTCTTGTTGAGGAAGGACCTCGGGGCCTTGCTATCATTGAAGATGGCTGCTGTTGCTTTGGGGGAGCTCTGGCCATCATCTTTGCTGCGATCATCGCATCCTGGTTCCAGTAAAGATTTCTTCAGCCATCATCCGCAGACACGGACATACATGGGACAGTGCCGTGGGCTCCCAGCCCTTGATTGGATCTTTCGGATCTCCAGTGCTGAGACAGACATTCGGCACTCTTCCAACATTTGGCTTGTGGGTGAATATTGTAAATGTCCTGTATTAAATCTGCTCTCTTACAAACTATTGACTCTAGAAAAGTTAACTAAGACAACTACAACTACATAGACAATCACATCATCTGCAAATAGAAACAGTTTTATTGATTTATTTATTTTTACCAGAGACGATCTCAGAGAAGCACTCAAAGCTTTAGGTAGAAGAAAAACAAATGTATTCTGTAGTGATAAACTCTTCCTTTACTTTTCTGTCTGAAAATGGTGAATTGAATGCATAATCAAAAGGGAATGTATTTATTCTGCATTTCGTAAAATTTTTAGGAAACCTCTAATGAGGCAGAGCGAAGACATGAAGGTGACTGTAAAGAATGATGTCTGGGAGCCGTGATGGACTGCAGCACAGAGTGCTGTGCCTTCCAGCATCCTGGGGGGCAAAGGTGGGAGATAGCAGCTCTGGGGCTCCCAGCTGCCAGGCCCAGCTCCCCAGCTCTGGTGCTTGTCTCTCAAACTGCAACTTCACATATCATTTCTACCATTTCCTCCAAACATCATCTTTATGTATGACTATAGAATCTTAAAGAGTTTTCAACAGAATTGTTACTCTTTGAAAATGTTACTAAATATTTTAGAATATTTGCCTTTCAGCTTTTTTGGTTTCAAACAATAAAGCATTTACAGGGAACAAACACTTCGAAGTGTATTTGATCTGCTTTTTTATCATGTGCTATTCTAGTCCTCTGTTTGGAACATAAAAATCATTTCCACAGCAACTAATTATAGTATAAGTCACAAATGTTGGATTACTATTCCTGGCGGGGAATTAGAAGCAAAGCTTCTTATTTTTGAAGTTCCCAAAAACTAATACAACCTAGTAAAATGCAGGAAAGACATATATATACAATATTCAATGTAGACATGAACTTTTCAAATCAGTTTTCATGCGTGACCAGCTTGACATGAATCTGAAGGGAATTATTTTCTGTCTTATACATTAAGTCTTTGTAAAAAATCAGCTGAGCATATTTGTGTGGGTCTATTCCTGGTTCTTTTCTGTTCCATTGGTCCATGTGTCCGTCCTTCTGCCAACATCACAATCTCTTGATTGTTGCATATTAAATCTTAGTATAAGGTAGTGATTGCTACCAGTTTCTTTTTTTTTTTTTTTTTGGTGCTGGGAATTGAACTCAGGGCCTTGTGCTTGCAAGACGGGCACTGTAACCACTGAGCCAAATCCCCAGCTCCTGCTTTTTTTTTTTTTTTTAAACACGGACGTTCTTCATCAAATTGAGGTTGTTCCCAACTATTTCTAACTTGCTGAGAATTATTTTTATCTGAATGGGTGTTGAATTTGTCAAATGCTTTGTCTGCATCAATTAATATGTTCTTTTTTTGTTCTTTAGCTTTGATATGATGAAGTACACTGATCGATTTGCTTACACAGGATGTATAATTTTTTAAATTCTTTTTATATATTGTTGGGTTTGGTTTACTAATATTGTGTGGAGGACTTCTGCATCTAAATTCATGAGATTCATGAGTGATATTGGTCTGTAGTTCTGTTTGTTTCACTTTTTTACTCTGTTTGGTTTTGGGATCAGGGTTCATGCTGAATGAATTCACAGAATGAATTGGTAAGTGATCCTCTTCCAGTTTATGAAAGAGGTTGTATAAAACTGATGTCAGTTCTTGTTTAGATGTTTAGTAAAATTCTCTAGTGAAGATATACGGGCCCAGGGGGATGTCTTTCTCAGGCTTTCAAGTTGCTAATTGAATATCTTTAATAGTTACTGGAATATTCAGATTAATTATTTTATTTTAGCTAGGTGTTGGTAGTTTGTGCTTGTCAAGAAATTGGTTTCTTGAAAATGAAGTTGCTCCTGGTGTTCCCTTATTGCCCTTCGAAACAGGAGCTGTGGGGCGGTGGGCAGAGGACCCAGGAGGACAGCAGGCAGAGCAGAGGGGTGTTCAGGAGCTCGAGCTTACTTAGGGGAAGTCCTCTGTCAAGCCTGAGAGGAGGGTGGGCAACTGTGGAACAATTAGAAGTGTCTGGAATGGCTGAGGAAGCTAAGTATTGAGGACATTCTGGGTCCCTCTCAAGCTGGATGACTTGTTTCTTGGGACTAAACTGCCTCACTTCAAGACTTTCTCCAGCATCTGGGCTTTGAGATGGGAAGGTGGTAGTGGGGATCACACAGGAACAGAGACCAGCAAGCAGGGAGAAGGCAAAGAAGCACTGGGTCCCAAGGAGTTGGCTGTTGGGGCCAAGCAGAGGTACAAGAGGGTCTGTCTTCACTACCCACTGTTCCATCACCCAGACCCTGACCGAGCAGCCAGAAGGTTCTGGAATGACACATTTGGGTCCCCAAAGCTCAGTGTGGTGAAGGTGAGGGACAGATAACATCACTACACACCACCATACATGACAACTGAGAGAGGGAGGTACTGGGAGGGCTGGGTGGGTGAGCATGTGAGTGAAGCCAGTGAGGATCATGTGTGCATCTGAGGTTGCTCAGAGGTGGAGAGCTCACATCCAACAGAGGACTCTGGCCAGGGTGGAGACCACTGGTATTAAAGGACAGGGTTGCAGAGGGCCAGGGCAGGGCTGAAGAGGAGAGTGGAGGATGGGGACAAAGGGGAGGCAGCCCCTGGAGATGGCAGGTGGCAGCACTCTGGATCGGTGCTTGGAAGCTGGACCTGGCTCCTCACAGCATCATAAACCACAGCACTACCTCAGTCAGCATCCAGCACCCTTGTTGAACACCCATCATTTTTTGTTTCTGTTATTTCCCCTGTTGCCACTATCAAACACAATTTCCACAACTACCCACTCTTAAGTCCATTTTAGAGTATAATGTAGTTCTCACTTCCTGTTATTTTACATAAAATAGTTCCTGACTTTTACTATGCAAATGAGTTTTGTGGTGGTATTTCTCTGGTGAGCACAGAGAAGTCTGAACTCTGCTGTATCCACTCATTTATTTGACAAATCCTCTGTGAGCTCCAGGCTTGGTGGGCACAGCAGGGCACAGAGCTGGGTCACGGTGGATGATGGGCACTGGGCAGGAGCAGCAGCACTGGGGAAAATCAGGACGGAGTCCAAGAGGGTCCCTGAGGCCATGTCCACAGGCTGGCATGGATGAAATAAGGGAAAGAGCTTCCTGAGCCCAAGGGCAGGAGAGGCCTGAGTGAGGTAGGCAGTGGGGGTGCTGGGGACCAGCCACAGAGGGCCAGGGAATGGGCAGTAACAAGGCCAGAGAGCAGCCAGCACCTGCCCTGGACGCAGGGGCACAGCCCTGCACTCGTGGAGCTCAGGAGCCTTCAAGAAGGCAGTGACAAGGACAGACGTGAGTGTGTAAGGAGCAAGTGGAGGGCCCTGTGTGAGGGGAGGGACAGCCTTTCTGGAATGAATGTCTCCAGTGATTCCTGAGGGTGAGCAGGTAACAGGAGATGTGGTGGGAGGGGGGAAGGGGCCATAGGGAGCAGGTAAGGGAGAGGCCCAATGAGAGTGGCAGGTGGCATCTGCAACTGTCCTGGGAGGCTCGTGACCTTCCAACAGCCAACTCCCTGCCCTCCTCTTCCTCACAGCAAATCCTGACTTTGTGTGGGCCGTGGCGTTCCTGGCTCAGGTGAGCACCTGATGGTCCAAG
Source organism: Hystrix cristata (assembly GCA_004026905.1). Classification (NCBI taxonomy): domain Eukaryota; kingdom Metazoa; phylum Chordata; class Mammalia; order Rodentia; family Hystricidae; genus Hystrix; species Hystrix cristata. The sequence continues at coordinate 13,699 of PVJO010015100.1, forward strand.
GCAGCCACAACAGTGGGTCCTCCTTTTCAGAGCGTAGCTGTGGAGCTTCCTGAAGCTAGAGTGGCATGATTGTTCTGGAAAGTGGGTGCAGAAGATGCCTGGGGAGCAGAGCCCTACACCAGCCCTCTCCACTTGCTTGAGGCTACCAGCAGGTCTTCCATCAGGAGGAGAAAAAGCCATCATGACACCAAAAAGAAAGCTGGGCCTCCTGTGGCAGAGCTTGCCTGAGGCTATCTCTGGAGAGAAGCCACTGGGACAGGGATTGCCACCTACAGCCCAGCACTGACCAGTGAGGTGGACACAGAGAGGACATTCTCCCTCCTGTATGGGGCCAGTGGCTCACGTGCCCAGCACCTGGGTTCCCTCTTCCTAAGTGACTCACACTTTTTATGTTTCCAGCATTCCCATTCTGGTCCTTGTCAGTGGCAAGAGCCATCAGTCATTTTGTAATTAGGAAACTCTTGGCATCCTAGCTATGTGCCCTTCTTTCCAAAATGATGAACTATTAGAGAAACATTTAATTTCTTTCCTATGAAAATAGCCTTGCAATAACCAGACTTGTAACATCATGTTAGCATTCCTGCAGATCTGACAATATTGTGGCTTGTTATCTTACCACTGTGAAGTCAGCGTAGAAAATACATCATCACTCTCAGATTCCTGGAATAACTTCAGAAGTTCTGGATCACCAGATAAATGTGCAAGAATTCGCAATTCAATCTGTGAAAAGTCTGTTAGAAGCTCTGTGTTAATGCCGAACTCACCAGTGTGCTCACTGTTGCTCTGCCCCAACCCACCTTCAGGTGCCCTCCCCTCCCATCAGCCAGGCTCCTCAGGGCACTGGTCCATTCAACAGGTCCAAAGATCTCTTTTGCCTCCTTCAAAACCAAAAACACCTCCAGGGTGGGCCGTGTTCATTGATTTGTTCGCTCATTCTGCACATTACAACTTTAGGAATTCTATGTGCCAGGCTCTGTGCATGGGATGTGTTATTGAACAAAAGACAAAATTCCCTTTTCCCATGGAGCTTAAATTCTAGAAGAGGGAGACAGAGAATTTGAATAAATTATTTGGTGAGGCTAGCGAGTGAACAAGGGGAGGGAACACTGATGAGGGCCAAGGAGGACAGGGACAGACCAAATGGGCCAGGAAGGGTTATGTGGGATCTAAACAAGCAAAGTGAAGGGACTCTTGGAGCCAACGACCTGTTATTATGTACTGTGTATAAGAAATCTTTGTTTCATATAAATATTTGCCTCAGGATTTATTTGAAAGAATGAGTTCCATAAGTACTTTTGAATTATTCTATTTGTAAATATTTGAGTTGCATGAAAATGTGTAAAAGTGAGCCACAGGGAGTGGAGGCATCAGTCCTCTGCTGCTTGCACTTACCTGCTGCCAGGAAGGTGTGGTCTTTGGAGGAGACAAACAGGGCTCTTGGGGAAATCGTGAGAGTCTTGCCTTCTTTACCTGAATGGTCATTTCAAGAGCACGTGGTGAGCGTGGTCATGAGCTGGCTTGCTGCTGTTCCTCAATACAGATTTATTTTAATGTCATCCAAAATCAAGAGTCTAGATTTTTTTTTTGTGATTTCTATTATGTAATTTAAATTACAATAACATTTAATTAATAACATTACAATAACTTTAATAATTATAATAACATTTAATTTAATAACATTATTAAAATCTAATGAGTTTTTTTCTGCTCTTAAAACTTTCAGTTCTGTCTAGAATTCTTGACAAAGAAAGGAAAAAGCCAAATATTAATACCTGAACACTCTAGTAAAAACTTTGCAGGGGTGTGCAGCTATGATCTTTCCACTTGCAATGTCATAAAGAGGCAGTAGGAGACAGAATTGCATGTGGCCACCTTCTTTGGCTGTTTCAGGTTGCCCATGTGTGTTTAGAAAAGGCCACTCATGGTACCTTGGGGTGTTGCTGTGCCCTCCTGGCCAGCCCCACAGTGCAGGGTCAGCACAGGCCCTGACTCAGACGGTTATGGGGAGTGGGTGACATGGCACCACTTTGTAAGATTTGAACTTTTTCTCTTTTAGAAATGTGACTATCAGGATTACAGTGGGATAGCTCAAAAGAAAGAAGAATGTATGCTTTTATAAACATTTTCAGACTTTAATAAAAGCCACTGCTATTGTTTGTTTGTTTGTTCTTTATTGGGAAGTTGCTGGGGGAGAGATGGTAGGAGGGGATCTACTTCCCTGGTATAATTATCATCTATTTTAACTTGTAAACTGCTGAAAGGGATGTACCATATCACTTCAGCTGTTTTTATTTTTTCAAAGTATATTTAAATCCTAGTCATGTGAATAAAGAGAATAACTTCAGGAAAGCGAAGCAGCTGCATAGAAAAGCAGTTACAAACACTTCTAGGTTTTAAAAAGATGTACTGGAGATTATAGCAAAGTAGAAAGAAACGTGTTACCTTTAAAATTTTGAGGTATAGTAATTTGAATTGGTTGCTTGGAGATACCTTGGAGGTTCTGTTAGTAATAATAAGAAACCAGCTTTAGTTGAAATATCTAATCTTAAATTAATCTGTACCACATAAGATGGTAAATGTATAATACCGTATTAAACATGAATGAAATAAGTAATGTTAATGAATCACGTATATGCACGTTTAATGCAACTGTCTAATATTGAAACATGGTTTTGCTGAGGATGCCACTAAATACAATTAACAAATGCAAGAGCCTTGTGATCCTCACTGTACTTGCATGTGGTAACTCTCTCCAGGCAGCCCAAATCACAAACTAGTCAACTACGTGATATGATAGAGGTGGACTTCCAGGAAATGTGTGTATTGTCTTTAGTTTAAGGATGTGTTTTAAGATGACATTTCTGGGCTTGGCCCCTATAATCCCCTCTCCTCTGCTTCTGGTGGAGGATGCGGCTGCATCCTCTGCAATCCTCCAGGGTCATTTTGAAAGCCCCTTTGCTCTGCATCTTTACAACTCCCAGTAATGAGCCGCAGATCACAGCCATGCTCTGGACTGTTTCCACTGCTCACATTCTGAGAAGTTTTGCTGTCATAGCCCCTGATTGCTGGTGGTGAGCATGACACCCCACTTGTCTGTAATGGAACTCTGTGGGTGCTAGTTGGTCTTGATCTGGTAAATTCTGCTATTGTGCTGACCTACTGATGACACCTTTAGGTCTCCTAGCAGACCCAGGAAGTGGCAAAACAGGCACGTTCTCCTTATTTTTTAAGGTGAGGACATTGAAGGCTGGAGGTGTTAAGTCAGCAGCTCTTAAGTGTTCTGTGCCTTAGAATCAGATGGTACTTTTAAAAATATCAACATAGTCACAGGATAAGCTCAATAATAGAGACGACAGAAAAAGGACCCAGTGAACCTGAGGGTAGATCAAAAGAAACTATCCAATCTAAAGGAGGGAAAAATATTCAAAAAAATTGAACAGAGCCTCAGGGGTCTGGGAAGTATATCAAAAGTACAATATCAGTTTGTTACTTTATCCCTTGAATAAGAAAAGATTTTTGCAGAAAAAAATTAAATAATTAATGCCTAGAATTTCCCCAAATTTAGTAAAAGACAATTTTTCTAGTTCAAGAAGATGGGCAGCCCTAAATACGGCAGATTGAAAGACAACTAGGCCCAGAAACATCTTAATCAAACTGCTGAAAAACAAAATTTCAAAAGATGCTGAAAAGGGCTGGGGATTTAGCTCAGCAGTTAGAGTGCTTGCCTTGCAAGCACAAGGACCCGAGTTCGATCCCCGGCACCAAAAAAAAAAGATGCTGAAAGGAGTCAGAGCAGAATGCTATATTCCACACAAAGGAAGAACAATGTGTCTGACTGCAGATTTCTCCCTGGAGCATGGCACACAGAGGAGGGGGTGGAACCACACCTCAAAAGCTGGAGGAAAAGATGTGTCAATTCAGAACTCCAGCAAGCATACCTTTCAGGAGTGAAGGAGGACAATGGGCGCTCCAGCATCTATTCCCACAGTGAACTTTGATGTTCATAGAAAAACAAGAGAACTAATCTAGAAAAATTCAACATAAGGAGCTTTTACCTCACGACCACCAAAAGGCAAGGTGATGAGGTGGTGTTTCAATTCTATACAAGGCATCAGTGAAAGGTCAGTAGCTCTAAAGGCAAGGCCCAGCAGGAAGTGCTGTTAGCTGTGGGTGAAGAATGCTGTGACCCTGAACCGCTGCCTACTGCCTTTCTACTTGGTGCTACGTGAGCCATAGCTCCAACTGCAGGGACTTGCGAAGTAATGAGGGCAGGGCAGCTGTTTTTACTTAAGCCATGATGTCCCCATGGCCTCCAAAATGTAGCCAAAGGGCACCAATAGTCATGACAAGGGTCACAGCCATCCAGGTGTGTTCTTTTCTCAGTATGTTACCTAATCTTCTGCATCATTGCTCATCTGTTTATTGACCATCTCATGCCCTGCATTTCCCAAGACTCCATAAGACAGAGGTTCCAATGGATATAGCACAGGCCCCTTGAACAGCCTGGACCACAGAAGGTGATTCACTAACAGCCTGAGTGAGTGGATGGATGGATGGGGAGTGGCAGGATATGGGGTTGGAGAAGCAAATGTTTTATTTCAAGGGAAGGAGCCAGACTGTACTCAAGGGCTCTAGAGAGACTGAAGCAACTGTTTTAGTTATTTTTCTCTCGTTGCTGGGACAGAATACCCGACACCCAAAGTTAGGGGAAGAAGGTTTATTAGCTCACAGTTTGTAGAAGTTTCAGTCCACAGTCAGTTGGGTCTGAGGCAGGGCGGCATGGCAGCAGCAAAGTAAGTGAGGAATGTAAAGAATGTAGGCAAGGAGTGCAAGCGAGCAGCTAATTAGCTTCTTCCTGTATTTTATATCTTATCTAAACTACCTGTCTTTAGGGTATGCAGCACTCCCGCCCTTAATCCTAATACCCTTAATCTTAGTTTCACATCCTTGGTCCCAGCAGAACCATGCCAAACCAATCAATGGATTAATTTAGTAACCACACACTCTAGATCCAGCTATCTCTTACCACATGAGGCTTTGGGGGAACATCTAGACACAAACCATAACACCTACAGAGTAGGCAACAGGGCTGGACTTGAAATCTTGAGGGTTTTTCCTAGCTAGATACATGGGGTTGATGGATTCAAGAGCAGACACCTGGGAGAGTGTCAGCAAGGCCTGCCTTAGGATGTGCAGGTGAGAAGGGCAGGGAAGAACCATACCAAAAGGCAGGCTATAGGTTTGGTGATCAGCTGGGTTCTGGCCTGAGTGACAAGGAAGCCCAAGGAATCATAACTCACGTGAGGATCTCAGAGAGGCATATTTGGTTTAAAAATACTCCAGCCATCGCTTCTCGGCCTTTTGGCTAAGATCAAGTGTAAAAATACTCCAGCCAGCAATGGAAAACTGGCAACCCAGAGCCATGGATAGAAGCAGAACACACTGTACCTTCTTTCTTGGGATGCCCGAGGGAAAGCTGAATGAACAAAGACTGGAGGCTCTTGAGCATCTAAGTGGGCATGGAAGGGCAGAAAATAAGGCAGAGGGAAAAGGGCTCACAACTCTGGGAAGGGGAAAGCCCCACGGGGGCTGGCTCTCCGGTGTCTTGGTGAGCAGACTGAGGGAGGAAGAGGAGACCATTGTGAGCTGGTGGGATGACGGAGCCAAGCCAAGTCACTACCACAGGCACAATGGAGATGGCTGAGCAATGCAAACAGACTGGGCCACCAGAGGGAAGTATGGCCTCTAATCTACTGGGTATTGGTTTTGGTTTGATCCTATTCCTTTCTATACCCCTATTCTTCCCTTTTGGAATAGAAATATTTACCCTGTGCCATTGTATGTTGGATGTACTTTGCCTTCAGTGTCAGAGAAGACTTTAGACTTGAACTTTTGAGTGATGCTGGAACTATTACGACTTTGGTGACTCTCAGAATTTTTTTGCATAATGAGATGGACATGAGTCTTTTGGGGACCAAGGTAGACTGTTACGGCTAAGATCTAAAATGTCCCTCAACAGTCACATGTGTTCAGATATGGGACCTTTGGAACATGAGTGGATCATGGGGGCACTATACTCATCAGTTGATAATCTGGTGATGAGCTCGTAGCTGAATGTGCTATTAGGGTGGGGCCTGTGGCAGGACCCCTGCCCTAAACTCAAGTGGCCACAGGCAGTTGCACAATGGCAGGCCCCACGTTTCCTTGACAACTAGTAAGGGATGTGCTAATAAGGGCTGACCTTTGAGCCCCCGCTTGTAAAAAGGTAAAATAAACCACTATATTAACTAAACTGACCCAGCAGGCATCCCTGAAAAGTGAGGTAACTGCATTTTTAGGCAAAGTAGGTGAAAATTGTTGTAATTAATGTAATCAACCAATATCTGTATTCAAATAAGGTGAAAAATTGTGTATCCAATCAATAGATTTAGTTTGTACCCTAAAATCTTGTTGGGGCAGTGTTTCACAAATAAATTCTTTTCTCATTGTTGTGTTTTTGCTCAGGCTTTGAATGCTAGTCCTCTGGGCCAGTGCTGGCACACTAAAAGAGCTATATTCTTGTGACAGGTGTGATGCCTTCATTTGTTTGGTGTTGATCTCTTCTCCCACAACAGGCCTAGTTGGAGAAGATGGGTCACTGGGTGGGGTATTCTTGTCCCAACTTGTCCTTCTCACTCTGCATCGTGGCTGCTGTGAATTGAGCATTTTCCTTCACCAGGACCTTTCTGCATGCCATTTCTGTCTCAAAGCCCATCAGCTATGAACTGAACCCTTTGAAACTGTGAGCCAAAAAATAAACTCCTCCTCAAACTGTATCTTAGGTATTTTTGTCCCAGCAATGGGAAAGTGACGAATACAAGTGTAGAGATTTTAAAAGTTCATTTGGGTTTCAAATAATTGTGCACCTCTAGCAATAATTATATGACTTATGAACATCTTGCTAATAAATATTTTGATAGACATTTAAATTATGTTATGTGGGAGGGATATTCATCAGCAAAGCAGAAAAATATTGTCACAAGAGAGCAAAGCTTTTTCTATGCAGGTGTAGTCTGTCCCCTGAGGAAAAACTGTAAGAATCTTCATCAAGTAACAATGTATGAATGGCTGGTGCTTGGGAAAACAGACTAGCACATTTCCTACAGAACTAGAATGATAAGTGAAAAATAGCTCTCTCACCTTTTCTTGGGGAGGTATATTCAAAGGGATATTGGTTAGATTAAATTTATGGAGTAGATTAAACTTTGTAAAAACCCTGTTTCCATTGATGGCAGGAAAAAATATTTCCACCTGTAGAAGATCATGGCTGTTTGGAGCTGTGCAACATGGTCTTTTTCTTTTTCTCTAGAAAATGGTACCCAGATGTCATTAAGCCCCACTAGCCAGCAGACCCATCCCCATTCCACAGGATGCAAGGAAATGCTTGCTGAGAGGATTTGAGAAAAATGCTTTTTCATACTTTGATGGAAGCTGCACAGAGAGACACTTTTCATCCCTACTGGAGATAAAGTGAGCAAACACGTCCAAGATTTGCTGGGGCTATGTACCTCAGAGCAATGAAGGCTGAGAAAAGGAAGAGAGAGGTTGGGGCTGCTCATCTAGCTTAGGTTGCCAGATCAACCCTTGCCCGAAGCTAGCCCTTCCTGAGACTTTTAAGACAGTTAAGTTGAGAAATACTCTTAACTGTGTGTGTCAGTTTGAATTGGCTTTCTGTTAATTCAACTGAAAGTACTTGAATGAACACCTGAATTGACAGCATTTTAATCCCAGTTTAGGCATTTGAGAAAAAGCATGCATTCGGGGTAGCTCAACCATTCTTTTCTTTGTCATTCTGGCTCCACATGTGTGCCCCCTTCCCAGGGTGGCATCTGTGGTGGTGGTGGGTGATGATAAACTCACACGACCCTGTGGCAGCAGAAAGGGAGTGCTGTGTCACCAGCTTAGGACTGCCCTGCCCATGCCAGCCTGTCCTGCCCCTGCCTGCGTTGCCCACACTGTCTGCTTCTGTGGATGAAGTGGCCACAGCAGGACTGCAGTCCGTGACTGCACCATGGCCAGCATCTGATGTCCCTCTTCTGCCAACCTGGCCTTGGCCCTGGTGACACTGCCAAGTTCTGAAACTCAGCTGCACTCTCCCTGTGGATCTGGCCTTGGACCATATATGTGCCAGCTCCCCTCAGGTTCCAGACAGAACCGAGCAGAGGAGAGGCCTTCCCTGCCTCACCAGAGACACATGGACCCATGAGCTTTCCCCCTGACCCATGCCTGGGGAGCCCATGCAGACTCGGCAGCAGAGAGGCCTGCTACTCAAAGACACAGACGTGCTGGCTTGGTGCTCCTGGGAAGACTGCCTCCCTGGGCTTCTGAGCTGGGAGCACAGCCTCAGACCTCACAAATGGTGTGTTCTGTGGGGAGCTGTGTACTCCTCCTGTGACTCTCTGCTCCCATCCTGGGTTTCTGTCCCAGAGAGGTCAGGGTCAAAGCCCTCCCAAAGCCCCTGCTAGGTGAGCTCCATGCTGCTTTGCACCCTTCCTTTCAGCACCTCTGCCAAGCCCAGCACTTCTGCTGCTTCCTTCCTGAGCAGCAGAATGGCCTGTGCAGTACATCTGGATCTGGATCCCCTCATTCAGTGTGGCCTTTATAATGTTAAACTTGGCTGAGTTTGGATACTACAGGGAAGGTTCTGAAATTCAAATGTTAACAATACAAAGCAGAACACTTTTAGATCTCCAGTGCCTTTCTTCTGTACTCTGAGTTCTAGTTGAAAGCCAGGGCTGAGCATGATGTCTCCACTTTCAGTGGTACCCATCCTTGGGAAGTAACAGCCCCAAGGGGCCAGCAGTCTCTTGGGAGCAAGAGGTGGTGTTGGGAATGAAATACTCACACATGGTATTTCAAAACCATCTGTGTATTAGCAAGTATTTTCTTTGATTAAAGCCACCAGCAAGGAGATTTCTGCTTCCACAAAGGTAGTGTAAACATACTTTCCTTCTTCCTCCAACTCGGTACAACAAAACCCTGGATCCTATGTATACTACCAACATAAGACTGAAAGGTGGACAGAGGAAAGGAGACTGGCCAGGGGCTGTGGGACCCAAAGAATTATAGAGTTGAGCTCCACAGTTTCTCTGTGTGTAGTATGTCCCAGACTGGGCGCTAGAGTCAAAGGAAAGCCAACAGCCATGGACAAAGGAAAGCTCAACAAAAGCCTCCTCTCACTAGCCAGGGGACCAGGGAAGGGGCAGTCTTGCAAGACAGAAAACTTTTAGACAAACATGATACTGCTCCAGCCAACACCACAGAAAAGGCTGTGACTGAGTTTAGCAGGTTAGCAAGAATCCTTTCACCCAGATATCTAGCCAAGTTCCTCAGTAATTTTCCATGCACTGGCCTCTTGCCCAGCCTGTGGGCTGTAAGTGCCCCCTACTCTACTATCTGGGTTGAGTTCAATCTCTCTCCCTTATTGCAAGAGTCTTGAATAAATTCTGCCTGGTACAATTTTTTCTTAAAAAGAATGCATCAAAACATGGGGGATACAGCTAGAACAGTGCTGAGAAGGAAGTTTAGAGCACTAAAGAGGCACACATAAGAAAAAAGTTTCAAAGCAATAGTTTACGCTCCCAACTCAAGAACCTAGAGAATGAAAAAACAAAATAAACCCAAATTGAGCAGAAGAAAGGAAAGAATAGAAACCAGTAAATTGAAAACAGAAAAACAATAGAGAAAAATCAATGAAATGAATAGGTGATCATTCAAAAAGATCAATAAAATTGACAAAACTCTTGCTATACTGACAAGTAAAAAAGAGAGAGAAGAAATGGTTAGTATCAGGAATTAAGTAAGGAACATTACTGAGACCCTACAGATGTCAAAAGCATAAGGGAATGCTACAAACCACCATACACACATGAATTTCGTAACTTAGACAAAATGGACCTATTCCTCAAAAACACTCATCTGACTGGCCAAATTTAAAAAGTCTGAAAATACCAGAGTAGGGGAGTCTCTGGGGCAATGAGATCTTGCAGTACTCATATGTAGAGTGTGTGAGGCATCGGACGAGGTGAACACCAGCACACACTACAGTCAGGCAATGCTGGTGACATGGGGGATACTCTTGCACATGTTCACAAACATTCATCACAGCATGGCTTCTCACAGCATTATTTTTAATAGTGAAATACTGCACACAATCTAGTGTATTTATATAATGACATACCATGTGGCAGCCAAGATAAGTGAATTAGAGCTTCTTCTGTCAACATAGATAAATCTCAAAAACAATGTCAAAATAAAACACCAAATCATGAGAATAAGTACTATATACTACCATTTATACGAAATTTAAAATAGCGAAAAAGTCCATCTTTTATTTAAGGAATATACAGGGAATAAACACTACATTTGGGACAGAAAAGGGCACCAACCTGGGAAGATCAGACTTAGGAAAGGATGAAGAGTGACTTTCAATGCTCTCAAGTGACATTTAAGCTCTTAGCTGGACGATGAGATTTATGGATGTGCATTACACAAGACTCTGCACCTTTCTTAAAGGAAAATGGCCTTTAACTGAGCTTGTGGGGGTGGGAGGAACAGGGAGGAGGGCATCAAACATGGTCTCCTGAGGACACATCCCCTGAGTTGAAACCAGAACTACCAAGCAGTGACCAGGCAAGGAGGTTGGGCTGGAAGATGTGCTCAGGAACCTGGGGCAGAGAAAGTAACAGAAGTAATAAGAGAGCATGGCTTGAAGGCCAGGGAATGCATGAGGGCTCAAGGAATCATAAACCTTATCAAAGCACTACCCTAGTATGACGAAATATTAATTTGCCTTCAACCCAGATTGGTAGGAAAAGCTAATACAAACAGTCTAGTGAAACAATGAATATATACTTAGAAAAGTAAACTAAGAGAGGACAAAGGACCCACTAACAAAGAAACCAAAGCAAAAATCCAGCTGAATAGTGCCCAGATTTTAACATTTCCACATAATACAGTTGTAATTTTTTTTTAAATTAAATACTGACCTAGAAGAAAAGTGAGAACTTGGGACACTAAGGAATTTATAAAAACACAATGTGAAAGGTCAGATATTTTGAATTTCATAACATTGATGAATTCTGAGCCAGCATCACGTGTGGCACTGCAGTGAAATGAGGTATTGACAAGAACTGGCCCTACTTCTGTAGAAACATTAGAAGGGGCATCGAAAGCCATGTGTGATAAGGAGGGATTAGATGGATGAATGTGGCTCCTGGCAGGGACAGCCAGAGCAAAGGTCCTCAGCATCTCCCATGAGAAGGCCTTTGTGAAAGACACGGTAGTTCTATGAGGCACACACAAAGCAAGGACTGACAGGCGTGGTGCTGGGGTATTTTAGGTGGAGAAGGAAGATTTAGACAAAATCAAGACCTCATTACCAGCTTGCACCTCGAGTGCAGACTATGGCAGGCCAGCATGGGGAAGAGGAATGAACATGTTGCTAATGCACGGTGGTCCTGGTGAGGGTCCCAAGCCAGATTTCAGACAATGGAAGACAGTTTAGGAGCAGATCTCATGTGGGGTTTTCCATCCAATAAACACTCATTGCCCACATATTCTAGGTACAGAGAAGCAGGTAGAAAAGGTTCCAAACCAGTAAGGTAAACACAAGTAAACAGCTGTTACAACCCAGTGTTACAAGCATCACAATCAGGGAGTACAGGGAAAATCCAGGAGGGACACCAGACTGAGGTGCAGGAAAGCCAGTGATTAGTAAGCCATCCTGATGCAGGAAAACATAGGGAGAGTTTTAGATGAAAGGGAAGTTGCTCCCATACTAACAATAGAGAGAAGCCAGATAATCCATAAAATCATCACTTTACTTGAGACCATCAGAGAGCTGATCGTTCTGCAGAGAACTTATCCTTGCACGTGTGAGACAAAACTACCAACGGTTGGAGAAAACCATCTAAAAAGTTAGGGAACAGTCCCCAAGGTGCACACAGGGCCAGAAATAGGGCCTGTTCCTACCATTCTCAAAAAGCTCAGAATTCACAGACATTCAGCAGAATACTCAGGAAGGTCTTTCCTTCAGGGTGGAAAATAATTAGGTATAGATGGAATGTTTCCCTGGCCAAAACAAATCATAAAATCAAGGCCAGAAAGGAAAAAACTGTTTCCAAATAAAACACATCCCAGAACAAAGCTCAGGCATTTTAATGGGAGTACAGAAAGAACCATTACACAATCATATAAAATCCATAATGTTTACCATGCACACAAAGGTTATCTGGCATACAAAGAAGTAGGAAAATGGACTCCTAATGGAAATAACCATCTACTGAAACTAACCAGTAATGGACACAGATGTTGAAATTAGCAGACAGGGACATTAAAATAATTATTACTTATTCAATATATTGAAAAATTAAATAGAGACATGGAAGATATTAAAAAGATCCAAACCAAATTGTAGACATAAAAATTATGTCTTGAACCTTCAGTTCACGAGCATGATGATTGGGTTTTCATGCTTATGCATGATATGTGCCTCCCACAGTTCTTGCTACAACGTCAGCTCATTACTCATCTGATGTAAAAAAAAAATTATGTCTAATATGAAGATATACATGATAGGATTAACAACAGTTCCCATGTGAAAAGATTAGTGAAGTAAACACATAGTAATATAAATTATCTGTTAGAGTCTGGATCTTGAATGTCCCCAGAGGTCTACATTTTGGAAGCTTAGTTGTCAGTCTGTGATGCTGGTGGGATGGGGTGGAACCTTTAGGAAACTGTACCTGGAGGAGGGAAACGAGGTCACAGGGGGCCTGCCCCTGAAAAGAACACTGGTTCCAGGAGTGTCCTCCGTCTTACCACAGGTCCAAAGACAACAAGGCCAAGCAATCATGGTTGAAACCATGAGCCAAAGTAAATCTTCCCTCCTGTTAAGGTGCTTATCTCAGCTGACTAACACAATATCCAAATCGAAACAGGAAAAAAATCCAAAGAAGAGAAGAAACATGAGTTTCAGTTAGCTGTGGGACGAACTCAAGTGACCTAGTATTAAGTAAGTGGAGTCCCTAAAGGAGAGGAAGGAGAGAAGGGGGATTAAATAATGACCAATAATTTTCCAAGTTTGATGAAACCTATAGACCCACACGTCCCGAGAAACTCAATGAATTCAAACAAAAGAGATAGGAAAATACCAATGTGTATCATAATCAAATTTTTCAAAACTAGTGATAAAGAGAAAAAGCTAAAAGCTGCCAGGGAAAAAGATGAAAAAGAGAAATAATGATAACAATGACAGAAACAATATAAGTAATAAAAAAAAGTAATATCTTCCAAATGCTGAGAGAAAAAAATTCTTTCAACTGAGAATTTTCTGCTTGGAAAAAATAACTTTAAAAAACAAAAGTGAAATAGGCATTTCCAGAACTACAAAAGGCAAAAGAATACGTCAACAGCAGATCCATACTCTAAGAAATGTTTAAGGATGTCTTTTACACAGAAAAAAAAGTGCCAAATAGAAATTGGAGTATACACAAGGAAATGAGGAACAATGGGAATGGTTAGCAATATGGGCAAATATTCCACATTTCTCTTATTATTTAAATCTATTTAAACAAAAATAATAAATCATCTTCTGGGATTTATAATTTATGTATAAATGTAAGGTGTATGACAACATCAGCATAAAGGCCAAGAGGGGAAAACCGCAGTGTATACCATTATGAGTTCTGACACACTATGTGGAATGATATACTGACAAGTTGTGGACCTGAAGACAGACTGTGATGAAGCTGTCTGCTGTAAATTCTAAATTAATCATTGAAATGAAGAAAATTATAGCTAATAAACAAAAAAGAGGGTAAAATGGGAATAATTGAAAACCCTAATCCAAAAGATGGTGGAAAAATCAAGAACAAACATAACAATTAAGACAAAAGAAAATAATATGGTAATAGGCTTAAACCTAACCCTGTGACTAATTGTATTACATATAAGTGGACTGGACATTCTAATCAAAGGTAGATATTGTCAGAATACATTAGATAGCAAGATCATCTGTGTATTTCCCACAGCAAACGTAGTTTAAATATAAAGAGGCAAATGGTTTAAAAGTAAAAACATGGAAAATACAATAACACTATTAAAGAACACTGGATTGACTATTTTAATGTTAACATTAAGTAATATTTTATTATTTCTAAAACTATTTTAAACTTTTATTAATATAAATTAATAGTTTAATGTTAGGCAAAATAGAATTCAAATGAAAGACTATTACTACTGATCAAAGGATAATTTTATAAAAATAAAGGAGTTGATTCATCAGGAAGGTATAACAATCTAAACATTTCTACTCCATAAAAAGCTTCAAAATACATGAAGCGAAAACTTCAGGGAGAATGAACTACAAGAAGGACCCCCTCATTATTATGGTTGAAGATTTCTATGCCCCTCTCTCAAAAATTGAATGATCAGCAGGATATAGAGACTTGGACAACACTATCAACCAACCTGATCCAACTGGTGTTTACAGACTATTTCACCCCTTGGTAGCAGAATGGATATTCTTTTCGAGGGCACATGGGCCATTTATCAAGATAGACCATTTTCTGGGCCAAAAACAAGTCTGAGTAAATTTAAAAGGATTCAGTTCATGCAAAGTATATCTTTTTACCACAACAGAATTATATTAGAAATCAATAACAGAAAGATATTTGGAAAGTCACCAAATATTTGGAAACAGACTTCTAAGTAACCCACTTATCAAATGACATAAAAAAAGTTACCAGGAAGTTTTTTTTTTTTAGCTGAATGGAAATGAAAATATAACCTACTGGAATTTATTGAATGCCAGAAAGCTGTACTTATGAGGAAATTTATAGTACTTATTAATTGCTTATGTCAGATTAATTCGTATATTAGAAAATAAGACAGATCAATAAACTCAGGTTCCACCTTAAGAAACTAGAAAAAGGAAAGCAAATTAAACCCAAAATAAATATAAGGAAGCAAACGATGAAGATCAAATCATAAATCAATGAATGGAAAACAAAAACAATAGAGAAAATCAATAAATTGAAATACCAATAAAATTGATAAGCCTCTAGCTAGACTAACTATGGGAAAAACGTGAGGTGATATCAATTACTAATATCAAGAATGAGGAAGGCAACATTGATATACTAAAGATTCTATAGATATTAAAAGAATAAAGGAAAGTTATAAACAATCTTCTGCCAATGAATTCAACAATTTAGGTAACATGGACAAATGACCGGGAAAACATAAACTACCAAGGTTCACTCAAGAACAAAGATAACCGACTAGCACTACATCCATTAAAGAAATTGAATCTATAGTTATGAGTCTTTCCACAAAGAAAACACCAGGTCGAGATAGCTTCCCTAATGAATTCTACCAAATAATCAACAAAGAAATAGAATCAATTCTACACAAATTCATTCAGAAAAATAAAGAGGAGGGAATACGTTATAGCTTGGATCAAGACTGTCCCCTAAAGACCTCATGTGCTCAAAGGTGGGGCTTTTGGAAGGTGAATAAATTACGGGGCCGACATAGTATAGCCGAATTGATGTTAGGAGGTGGGGCCTGGTCATAGGCAGGTCACTGAGCATGCAACCTGGAAGGGTTTATCTCCTTCTCTGGCTCTGCCCTTAGCTCTCTGCATCCTGGCTCCCATGATGAGAGCAGCTTCTCCTCTGCCTAGGCTCTTCCATTTTACTGCTTCTGCCTGGAGCTTGCTGACCATCCAAAGACTGAGACTTCTGAAACTATGAGCCAAAATAAACCGCTCCTCCTTTAAGTAGTGGGTGTCAAGTATTGTAGCTCAGTGACAGGAAAGTAACTAAGACATTATTCATTATTTCGAGTCAGCATTACACTGATTCCAAGGACACAGATATAAAAGAAAACTACCACCCAATAGCCATCATTAAAATACCTAGAAAAATCCTACACAAAATTTTAGCAAATCTAATTCAACAGTATATAAAAAATATAATATGTCAAGAGAAAATGGGCCTTATTCCAGGAATGCAGAATTGGCTTAACATTTGAAAACCTAGTGTAATTTACCACATTAGCAAACTAAAAAAGAAAAAAACATATGATTGTATCAATGGAGGCAAAAGAGAATTTGACAAAATTCAATGTCCAAAAACAAGGCCCTGAGTTTGATCCCTGGCACCAAAAAAAAAAAAAAAAAAAAAAAAAAAAAAAAAAAAAAAAAAAAAAAAAAAAAAAAAAAAAAAAAAAAAAAAAAAAAAAAAAAAAAAAAAAAAAAAAAAAAATCCAAAAAACACCTCTTAGCAAACTGTTAATAGAAGGGAACTTCTTCAACCTGGTCAAGGGTATTTATGTAAAACCCACAGCCAACATCATTTTTACCATAAGATCAATAATGAGAAAAGACATCTGCTCTCACCACATCTGTTCCATGGGGTATAGAATTTTTTTTTAAATTTTATTTTAATGGTACATTTTAGATATACATAGTGATAATGTTCATCATAGGGGATTTGTACCTGTACATGATATATCTTGTTGCTTCATTTTACGGTTTTTAAAAAAATTTTTTAATTTTTGCAAGGGGATTTTTTTTTTTTTGGTCTTTTCTTACTTTAGTCTTTTTTGGTACCAGGAATTGAACCCAGGGCCTCGTGCTTGACAGGCAGGCACCGTGCCACTGAGTCACATCCCGGCCCTAGAATGTTTTGATCAGTGCAATTAGGCAAGAAAAAGGAGTGAGAAGAGGCCATGTTGAAAAGATGTAAAACTTTCTTAATTCACAGTGAATATGATCTATATATAGAAAATCTGATAGAATCTACAAAAATAGTTACCAGAATAGTAGTACTTGAGTTTATCAAGGTTGCATGATGCAAAATCAAAAATCAATCATATTTCTCTATACCAGCAATGAACAATTGGGAATTGAAACGGTACTATAAAAAATATGAATTATACCAGATATGATGGTACATGCTTGCTATCCCAGCATTTAGGAGGCTGAAGCAAGAGGATCACTGTGAGTTTGAGGCCAGTCTGGGTTACATAGTGAGTTCAAGGCCATCCTGAACTATATAGCAAGACCTTGTCTCAAAAAACCAGAAAAGAAAAAAAAGAGATAAATCTGACAAAATACATAAAAAGACCTATGTTCTAGAAACTGTAAAATCTTGCTGAGAGAAATTTTAAAAGGCCGAAGTAAGAGACTCACCTTTTTCATGGAAGGAAATGCACTGAAGTGTCTTAAGATGTCAATTCTTCCCAAATTGAGTTTGAGAGTCAATGTAATCCCAACAGAAATCTCAGAGAATTTTTTTTTCACGGAGATTAACAAGTTGCTGACTTTAAGGTTTATATGGAAATGCAGAAGATACAGAATAACCAATTTTTTAAAAATGATAATGGTGGAAGATTTCCCCAATTGAAAAACTTACTACAAAGCTACAACAATAAAAATAGTGAATTACTAGTATTGTATAAGTATATAAATCATCTGGACAAAATTCAGAGCACAGAAATGAACTTTTATATTTATAGCAAATTCATTTTTGACAAAGGTGCCTAGGCAATTAAATAGGGGAAAGGATAATCTTTTCTTTCTTTTTTTTTTTTTTAAGGATAATCTTTTCAGTAAGTGGTACTGGGATGTTTAGAAACTACTTGCCAAAAAGATGAATTAAGACATTTACTTAAAAAAAAAAAAAGACATTTACTTCATACCATATACCAAAATCAATTCTGAATGGATCACGGAAATAAATGTAACCCCCTCCACACCCCATATATATATATTCAATATATATACAATATACATACAAATGAATATAAATCCATATATATACAATATATATTCATATTAATATAATGCACAATAATATCCCAAATGAAATAATCCAAATAAGGATCAGTAGATGAATTTAAAAACAAATTGTCATACACAGATTCAAAGGAATGCCTCTCAGAAAAAAAAATGAACGAACTATTAAAACACAGATCAACACAGCTGAATCCTAAAATAATCCTACAAAAGAAGCAAGACAAAAAAGAGTACATGCTGTGTGACTCTACTGACATAAACATCGAGAAAGTGACCACAAGAAGTTGGTGGGTGCCTGGAACATGCACACAAGCTGGGAAGGAAGACATTACAAAAGGATACAAGGATAATTTGGGGTGATGGATATGTCACTATCTTGATTGTGGGGATGGTCTCATGACTGTATACATATGTCAAAATTCATGAAATTGTAATATATGAAGTTTTTAGTATCTATAATTCACTTCAATAAAGCTGTTAAAATAATTAAGTTGACCCAGCTAGTTGGGAGGCTAAGGCATGAGGATCAAAAGTTTGAAGGCAGCCTGGAAAAAGAAAAAAAAGAAGGAAGGAAAAATCAATGTCAGAGATGTAGCTCAGTGCTCCCTAGGTTCAGCCCCCAGTACTGGGGGGAAAATGAAACTGCGGCTCCTATTTCTGGTAAGATGCAGTACACACGTTCCACTGAATGCAGCCATGAAACTGGACAGAAGCACAGGGAGAAATCTGGAACAGCAGTAGGAAGACTGGGGAGGCAGACCAGAATATGAAGTCCTACCAGCCAAGCAGTGAAGTTCACCATCTGTCCCCGTCTTCCTACTGCTTGGCCCCGGACATGGGACAAGTGTCAGGGAGTGTGTAGCAGGGTCAGATTATTAAAGCCTCACATTCATGGTTAGAAGGTTAAAAAAAAAAAAGGGATTCCTAAAGAACCAGAAATGAGTGGAGAGAGCATAGACAAGACTTAGGAAAGCTGTCACAGAACCACCTATAAACTGCAAGGCTCAGCCTCTACCTGCAGCTGTGCAGCTTGTACCGAGCAGCACAAGAAGACTGATGGGTGAATTAACATCAGGTGACTCCGGGCCTACGCTGAGCCTGGGAGCCCCTCAGTGTGACTACCTACATAGCACTGTAAGGACTTTGAAAACTGAATCTATAGCAGTACCACAGCACATGGGTGACAAGTCAGAACAGGGGGCCGGAGCCTTCCCGGGCTGATTGTCCACTAAAACAAAAATCTGAACATTTTAGTGGAATTTTTATGAGAGACTCAGACTCTCACAACATTCAAAATGTACAGTAAACAACCCAAAAGTACTATACACATGAAGAAATAGGAGAATCTCAACTTGCCTGGGAAAAGGCAGTCAAAAGACACCAATGCTAAGATGACACGAACGGTATATATTCTGACAAAGACAGCTTCTGTAGAAATGCTCATGGGTTTATTACATGTACGCTACTGAGACTGCAGGTGAGTCAATCAAATCCACTATTCTTTCACAGTTTTTAAACAAACCAAAGCCTGTTACTGCTTCATTGAAATGTCAAAATACGGGAAAAATACAGGTGAACCAAAAGACAAAAACATTTTACACCTTCCTATTATTAGAGACAAGCATGGGACAGAATAACATGAAAGTGGGTGGTGATGAGCTGCAGCAGAGTCAGCTGGTAGCAATGATTTTCTCTAGGGAGGAGGTGTGTGTGAGAGAACAGTTAAAACTGGTTTTTAAAAATATTCATCAGAGCAGGGAACGTAGCTCAACAGTAGAGCACCTGCCTGGCATGTGTGAAGTCCTGGGCTTGATCCCCAGCACCACAATATAATAAAATTAAAATATATTTTGTGCACTTTAAGGAAAACAAATGTAATTCATGGCAATAGTATTTGGTTAAATAATGTGTAGCTGGATTCAAGTACTGTGTATAAAAACATGAAAGCACCTAAATTGTAGGAAAAGAGAGGTAAACATTCCAATAACTTCGGGCCAAGGAAAGTTCAGCTGAGATGCTACCAAGGCAGAACCAATAAAGGACTACAGCACGGGAACAGCCATCAGGACGGCAGCAGGAGCACAGCCACGCATGCTCATAACAGAGACCAGGGCCAGACACGCTGGAGGGCAACCTGACAAAGCTGCCCAGAGCAAAACAGAACATCCTTTGTCCAGTGATTCCACATCTGAAAATCTGACCCCCAAGGACACAGGTACCAGTAAACAGGGCAAAGTGCATGATGCCCAGGGAGGAATGACTCTCAGAGGGTGGCAGCACAACACAGCCATGTGCAGAGCACACTAGCGAGAGCACAATGGGACCAGCAAATGAACTGCAGGATCCCCACCAGCCAGTGCTGACAGAGAAAGGCAAGAGACAGAGAAAGAGAGCTCTAATGCTGAAAATAACATGGACAAAGTCATGCATGTTCGTGTACATATGCATAGAAACATATGGGCCTATGTAGGAGTTTAGTGTAAGTCTGGAGCAAAATATAGATGTATGCACTCTAGGTTGCAACCATGGGCATTAGG
Source organism: Hystrix cristata (assembly GCA_004026905.1). NCBI lineage: Eukaryota > Metazoa > Chordata > Mammalia > Rodentia > Hystricidae > Hystrix > Hystrix cristata. The sequence continues at coordinate 34,081 of PVJO010015100.1, forward strand.
ATTAAGGACAGGGCCGAGAGAGTGGATATGGGAGATGTCTACAAAAAACAACACCAATGATGTCATCCCATTCATATCAACATGCGTACAGTGTGTATTTGTGCACAAAAAGGGATAAATTAGAGTATGGGTATGCCAAAATGCTACTGGTGGTTCCCACAGGGCTATAGTTGGCACAGGCTTTTGTTTCATTTATTTTTATCCATTGTTTAAATTCTTTAGAATGATCACACATGCACATACATATGCGTGCGCATGCGTGCGCACACACACACATGTCAATATATACATATTTTTTGCAGTATTCAGCATCAAACCCAGGTCCTTACATATGCTAGGCAAGAGCTCTACCACTTAGTGCCATCCCTAGACCTGATCAAATATTATTTGCATAATAAAAATGTCATTTAAGTATGGCAAAATAGCGTATATTTTAAAAATGAAAAGGCAAAATGAAATTGGAAAGAAAATTGTTTCAGTTTTTTATTTAGGGATAATCTACTATATGAAGAGCTTTCCTATATTAATAGAAAAAAAATCCTCCAGAGAAATGGGTAAACATCACAAGTAGGTAATTCATAGAATAATTATTTTATGTACTCAGTTTCAGTAAATTTTTAAAGGAAAGGAAAATTTTAAAAAGAGTCAGGAGGGCTGGGGATTTAGCTCAGTGATTAGAGTGCTTGCCTTGCAAGCATAAGGACCTGAGTTCGATCCCCGGCACCACAAAAAAAAAAAAAAAAAAAGAGTCAGGAAATAGTAATCAAAATGGAGACTTGTGATGTTAAGGATTAGGGGACCAAGCATTTCACACACTGTGTGGTGGAAGTATAATTTTTCTCTGGAGGACAAATTGGCAATGTAAAGCCTTAAAAATACATATAGACTTAGACTCTGAAATCCCACTCTAGGAATTTATTCTATGCAAAAGGTACAAAAATATATGTACAAGTATGTTTATGGCTTCTTGCTATAAAATACGTAAAACTGAAAGCAACCTAAAAATTCGTAGGGTCAGCCATGATGTGGAATGTGACATAGCTGTTGAAATGATGATGCAGACTTCCAGTTCAAGGTGGTGGATGAGTGTACATGTATTTACATCTCCTTTTTGAAACACCCAAATGAAATAATAGAAAAATAAACAAAACTAGCACATGACTGAAAACTCAAGAGTGCTATCTGCAAATCAGTGCCATGGGAAACTTCTAGAAGAGAATAAAGTACAAGAGATGAACCTAGACATGCAGAGGAAAACAGGAAATTATAACCCTGACAGGCAAAATCGAGGTCCTCCATAATATGAGAGTTTTCCCAGCAGAATTTCTGAATAGCTCCTGGATAAGAAGTAGCATCAGTTCGGAGAAAGGGCACAGCGGGTGTGGCTGGCTTGAGGAATTAACCGAGGGCATGGAGACAGCAGCACTTGCTTAGAGGCCTAGCTTCCTGCTCAGATTGGAGTTGGCAGGGCCAACTTCTATTACTCCAATCTTATACTGTTATTATGACGTTCAGCCAGCCAGGTCCAGACCACAGAAGAGCTCTCTAAACTGGGATGTGTAAGTCATCCTGCTAGAAGCAATGTGAGACTGCAGTACGGCAGCCTGCACCGACTTCGACTCTGTGCCAGCCTCTTTGTCTTCCTCACACAGCCGCTGAGGCAGGTCAGCTACTGGGTGCACTGAATGTGCAGATGCCTGGATGAAGGCGCTGGCTACTAACCATGGACCAGTGGGACAGCCAGATGTGAGAAAGGGAAGGGAAAGACAATTCACATTTTCTTGTCTATAAACTTCCACATTTCTTTAATTTCTTTACCACAAACACATATTCATAGTTATATAGATTTTATAGCATATATTTAAATAATCTACATATTTAATTCATACAGTTAAAATGAAATATAGACTTAGATCAGTATTGATGTATAATGATACCAAGAGATGTTAAAATAAAAAAATAATAAAAACGAGATGGTTTTATTTTTGTAGAAAAAAAATTTTATGAATACATGTGCTTAGCAAAAAGTATGAAAAGATAGACACAGGATGTCAACCATAGTTGGCTCTCCATGGTAGAACAGTGGCAGCTTTTATTAATTTATATTTCTTTTCTCTACTTAAGGAACTTTTCTGTAATAAGAATTAGCAGCGAGTCTTCTTTATATCAGAAATATAAAGTCATCTACAAGGTAATTGTTTTAAGTATAATGTACCTTTACAAAAGGTATATTATAAACTTGGGCATTTATAGCTTTTTTCATGAGAAATAGTCTTCAGCAACCAAAAAATGAAAGTGGTCATCAGGGACACTTTCGGTAATCAGAAGTCACCTGCCCAACACAAATTTGGAAAGGAAGATGGGGGAGGGGATAGAGGGTTCTTTTTGCCATCAGTACCGGAGTCCCTGAGGCTCTAGGGAGAAGAATCCCCTTCACTAACTCAGCGCTTCAGAGTCTGGCCCCCAGAATACAGAAGTGCTAATAGAAGGTAGGATGTATATACAGACTGAAACACAATTATCAACATGAGATCCTCTTGGAAATGGAAGTTGCACAGGCAAACATATCTAGGAAAAACTTCAGTAGTGAGGCACAGAAACTGGCATTCAACAAAGAACACTAACTTACAGGATGCTTGGCTGAAAGTCTGCCGGTCACAGTTCCAGTCTGATTCCACGTAGAAGCAATGGAACCCTTGATCAGTTAAAAAGAATCAGTTTAAACATGGCGATACTACGCCCTTTGCCCATAACACCAACACTTACTGCTTCTCTAGAGGCTAATGAACTGCTGGCCCTGAACGCCCACCTTGGAAATGTTTTTGGAGTTACAAACTCCTGCCATGGATTCAGGGATAGGTGAAGAGTGAATTTTCCCTCTAACCCAAGTAGAAGCAGCAATAGGACAGTGGGCCTTTATGTCACTTACAAATCCAGTGAATGGGGCAGGCGGGGGATGATGTGAGTCACCAACAGGTTCTGTTACTTGCTGTGTGGCCTCAAACAAGTCACAGGACATCTCTAACTACGGTCTCCTTGTGTACGAACTAAAATAATAACATCTATCTCAAATAGTTCCAGAAGACAGATCAACCATAGCTATGAAGCAAGATGTCAGCCACACAGCTTCCTCATACAGCAACAATCCAGAGGCATAACACTATCCTGCGCTGCACTGAGACCTGAATGATACCAGAACTACGGTTCAGGAACCACATCTAAGAACACTAGACTATCTCATCATTTACTAGAATTGTAAAAGTTCTACGTATATCTGAACTCATTTATAAGCATACTCCTAATCACTATTTCTTTGTTTAAAGCATATTACCTTTTTTGTGCAAGCTAATAATCCATCTACGAAAGTCGACTTGATCTTGTGAACCTACACCACAAAGAAAAGAATAATCCTTTTGTTAAGTGTTTAAACAGGAACTAGCACCAGAGCAGCACTTTACGCAGCACCAAGCATGTGCTGCTGGTCACCTCAGATGGCCTTAGGTGGTGCCGGGATTGAATAACAGTGGCCCACAGAGAGATGCCACCCCTCCCTTTTAAAATAAATCTATTGTTCTGCAATAACTCTTAATTTACAGAAAAGTTGCAAAGATAAGCAGATAAATAAATGCCTGGCCCAGTGCCCCCTGTGTGGGCCAAATGGTCCTACCGTGTTCCCAAACACAGACAGCAGGCCATGGGCTCAGTAAGTAATAGGACAGTGGTATGAGTGATGACAAAATTTTCAGTCTGGTTCATAAACAATAGAATTTGGGAAGTGAAGGGCAGCTGTGTGAACAGAGAAAAAGTGAATTCTAGAGGAGGGGAGTGGGGTGTGTTGTTGACCCCTGGTAAACATTGCTGCGGGAAGAGAAAACACTGCCCTGGAGCTTGGAAACCAGGGGGAGGGTGGAGGCTTTTGTGGATACTGGCAGAAATCTCATTCACACTGAAGTCACAAACAAGGACCCTTTGGTTCCCAGTGCAAGGCAGGGATGACTGCAGACTTGAGCAAGATCTTGTCAGGGTGCGAGGAAGAAGGGCTAACACAAGGTCAGCCTGAGAAACTATACCCTGTTAGAGCAGTGTTAGGGTGCTTTAGCAATAGTGATTTGTTGACAGAGACAGGGCCAGGCAATTTCCCTTTATCACAAACTACTTACCAAAGAGTCAACTTACCTGCCTGTATTCCAAAATTATCTTGGGTAAGGGATGAAAGTCTTGCAGAGAATTTAACTAAAAAATTGAAAATATAAGATCAACATATAAGATCAGCAAAAATCAACATATAAAAATCAATAACTTTTCTATACACCAATAATGAACTAGCTGAGAAAGAAATCAGGAAAATAATGCTATTTACAATAGTTAAAAAAAAATACCCAGGAATCAATCTAACCATGGAGATAAAGACCTCTACAAAGAAAATTACAGAATACTGAAGAAATAAATCGAAGAAGACACTAGAAGATGGAAAGTTCTCCCATGTTCATGGATTGGCAGAATTAATATTGTTAAAATGGCCACATTACCAAACTCAATCTGTAGATTCAATACAATCCCCTTCAAGGTTCCCACATTATTCACGAAACAAGAAAAATATAACCCTAAAATTCACAGGAAAACACAAAAGATCTAGAATAGCCAAAGCAATTTTATTACCTTCCTATCACTGAGAAAAATACCTAACACCCACAATTTAAAGGAGGAGAGTTTTATTTGACTTATGGTTTCAGAGGGCTCAGTCCTTGGTTAGCTGGCTCCAAGGCAGAATGACATGGTGGAGCAGAGCAGCTCAACCCATAGCAGCCAGGAAGCAGGGAGCAAAGAGCAGAAAGAGCCAGAGAGAGAGGGAGAGAGAGAGATACAGGCCTCTCAAGGGCAAGCCCTAGTGATTCCTATCCTCCACCTAGGCCCCACTTCCTAATAGCACATTCAGCTATGAAATCATCAATGGATTAATTCATAGATGAGGAATCCAATCATCTTCCCAAAGTCCCACCTCTGACATATGAGACTTTGGGGAAACATTTTAGACCTAAACCTTAACAGCAATTCTGAGCCAAAAAAGCAATGGTGACAGCATCATAACATAGAGTGGTACCTTGGTTCATGAACTTAATTCTTTCTAGAATTCTGGTCACAGACAGAATTGGTCACAACCAAATTAAATGCAATGGTTAGGTTCAATGTTGACCTTATGGGGAAATTTGATTTGGTTTGCAACCAGACTTGTTGAAAGAATTAAGTTTGTGAATCAAGGTACTACTGTACTATTTTCCAATAGACTATGAAGCCATAGTAACAAAATACCTTGATACTAGCACAAAAACAGACATGCAGACCAGTGGAACAGAATAGAAGACAGAGAAATAAACCTGTGAAAAGGGGCCAAAAACATACATTGGAGAAAAGCTAGACTCCTTATCAGTGATGCTGGGAAAACTGAATATCCAGTTGTTAAAGACTGAAATTATATCCTTATCTCTCAACCTGTGCACAAATCAAATCAAAATGGATCAAAGACCTGAAACTTTCTTGGGTGTTGTGGTGCAGGCCTGTAATCCTAGCACTTGAGAGACTGAGGCAGGAGGATCACTGCAAGTTTGAGGCTGGCTAGGGCTGCATGGTGAGTTCAAGGACAGCCTGGACTACATAGTAAGGCTCTGTCTCAAAAATTATCCCTCAAAAAAAAAAAAAACCAAAAAACAAAACAAAACAAAAAACCCTACAACTTTGAAACTGCCAGAAGAAAACATAAGGGAAATACTTGAAGTTATGGACACAGGCACTGACTTCCTGAATAGGAATTCAATAGCACAGGAAATAATAACAAGAATCAACAAACGAGACTGCATCAAATAAAAAAGCTTTTATACAGCAAATGAAACAATTAACAGTGAAGAGGCAGCCCACAGAATGGGAGGATATCTTTGCCAGCTACTCTTTAGACAGAGAATTAATATCTAGAATTTGTCAAGAACTAAAAAAAAAAAACCCAAAATATCAAATATACCAATCAATAAGTGGACAAATTGAACAGACACTTCTCAAAGAAGAAGTACGAATGGCCAATAAGTACATGAAAAAATGTTCAACATGTTTACCCATTAGGAAATGTGAATAAAAACTACACTGGGATTCCATCTTATCCTGGTCAGAATGGCTAACATCAAGAATACAAAAACAGCCAGGCATGGTGGCACATGCCTGTAATCCCAGCACTCAGGAGGCCGAGGCAGGAAGATCACTGAAAGTTTGAGGCTAGCTTGGACTACATAGTGAGTTCAAGGCTAGCCTGGAATACATAGCAAGACCATGTATCAAAAAACCAAAAATGAAGAAACAAAAATAATACACAAACAATAAATGCTGGTAAAGGATGCAGGAGAAAAAGGAACACTTCTACACTGTTGATAGAAATGTAAATTAGTGCAGCCACTACAGAAATCAGTACGTAAGTTCCTAAAAAAACTAAAACTAGAACTACCATGTGACCCTGCTATACTACTCCATGGTATATATCCAGAGGAATTAAGGTCAGCATAGTATAGGGATACCTGTACACCAATGTTTATTGTGGCACAATTCACAATAGCCAGGATATGGAACCAGCCTAGGTGCCCAGTGACAGGTGAACAGATAAAGAAAATGTGAGATATATGTGTGTGTGTCTATAGTCCCACTATATATACACACACACAATGGAGTATTATTCAGCCATAAAGAAGAAGGAAATGATGTCATTTTTGGGAAAATGATGGAACTGGAGATCAATTTAAGCAAGGAACTGGAGATCAAGTTAAGCAAAATACCCAGACTCAGAAAGGCAAGTATTACATATTTTCCCTAATAAATGGAATCTAAACAACAACAACAAAAAGATGATGTGAAAGTAGAAAGAATATTATTAGTAGAAAAGAGGGAGCGAATAAGGCAGAGAGGGGAAAGGAATGTAAGGAAGGGTAATGGGGAGATTCACATGATCAAAATATATGCATATAGAAAATACTATATAGACTCCCAATTTTTTTTTTGATGCTGGGGATTGAACTCAGGGCCTTATACTTGTGAGGCAAACACTCTAACCACTGAGCTAAATCCTCAGCCCCAGATACCCAATATTTTATAAAATTAGTATGCACTAATAAAAGTATGTTAAACAGTGAAAATAAAAAATAAAAATATATACTGCCAATATAATTCCTTCCTTTCAACATTTCCAGCACTTATTTTCAAGGGGAGAAAATCCTAGTAATAAATGGTGTAACATCATATTTTCCAAAATGAAGATTTATAACAAACTCAATGTAGGGTTAGGGTTGGGGTTAGCCCCTTACAAAATTATTCCAACATTCATGTGGGAACTGAAAGTGCTTCACATAAGCCTGGAAACAAGAGTCTTTTCAAGATTTTAATTAATGAAATCTAAATCCCACATAGGGGAGAAAACCAAGAAAATGTCTACAAGTGTGTAACTCAGTGGCTTAACAATACTCAACATTTGGCTCAGTTATCTGGGCAAAATCCCAAAGAAGTAGCACTGGAATTTTATCACAAGTTTCAAATTAATTTTAAAAACCAAAATGCAGCATACGTACAGGAAAGTGCAAGATCATAAGAACACAGTTTGTTGAAGCATCACCAAGTAAACACTCTTGTGCAACTGCTGCCCACATCAAGAAATGGAACATTCCAGTATCCCAGCAGGTTCCTGTTCCTTCCCCAGGGCAGCCGCCACCCTGGCTTACTCTACCGCCACGGCCTACTCTTTCCCATTTCTGAACAACAGGTAGAATCAGCACTTGTATGTGGCTTCTTCTGTTCAATGTTTTGACTTCAGGGTCACCCATCTACACGGTATGGAGCAGTATTCTTCAGTGATTTGCACTGTGTAGTATTCTGTGCAGGAATGCAGGACAATTATTTATCCATTCTATCTTTGAAGGATACACGAGGTTTTTTCTGCTGTAGGGCTGTTACGAATAAAGCTACTATGAATATCCTGCCACACAGATTTTAGTAAATGAATGTCCGTGGTTCTGTTGAATACATGCTGCTACAGGTGGTAGAAACTGCTGGTCCACATTAGCAGAGACATTGCCAGCGCTCCTAGGCAATGGTGCTGTCATCCTTATCAGCAGCAGCTGGGAGTTCCACCTATTCCACACCTTTGCCAAGGATGCTCTCCAGGTCTGGAGCTAGCTGTTCTGGTGAGAAGTGACATCCCTGTAGTTTCCCTGTAGTTTTAATTTGTATTTCCTCGATGACTAATGAAGTTGGTTACTAACTGTATATCCTTTCTCACTAAATCCTGTATCTTTGGCTCATTTGAAGAATTGCTTTGTGTGTCTTTTATACTTCATGATTATAGGAATATTTTACTTTGAACAAGATTTTATTTTGGTGAGTTGTATTTATTTATTTATTGCCAAGTATCTTCCTCTCTTCTGTGGCTTGCTTTTTCACTTGTTTAATAGTGTCCTTTCATAAATACAGATTTTTTTTTGGAGACAGGGTCTTGCTATGTAGTTCCGGCTGGCCTTGCACTCACAGTGATTTTCTTGCCTCGGCCTCCCAAGTGCTGAGATTATAGGCATGTACCACCACATCCGGAGTTTCATAAATACAGATTTTTAATTTATTGTCATCTAATTTATCAATCCTTTCCTTCATGGTTGATGCGTTTTGTATCCTGTGGACGAATGTTTATCCACTTCGAGATCTTTAAGTATTCTCTCATGGTGTCTTCCATGGGCTTCAGTGTCTGCTTTTTATACTTAGACATAGTTCACCTGGAGTTTGTTTTGGGCCACAGAGTGAGATGTGGGTCAGAGCTGCCACGTGGTGTCCATGCAGCAAGCCCTTCTTCCTCACTGCCCTGCATGGACCCCGGGCAGAGACCAGGCATTTCCTGCACACACGTGGAGGTCTCTTTCTGGATTTTCTATCTTGGACCCTTGATATGTTTATCCTTGGGTCCACACCAACTGGTACTGCTTAATTAATTCCTATTTTATCATTAGTCTTGCTTACTATCCAATAGACTAAGTTCTCCAATAGTGCCCCCTACAAGATTATCTTGGCTCTTCTCAGTTTTTAACATTTCCATATAAACCTGGCAATCAGCCTGTCAATTTCTACCAAATGTCTCTGGCCAGGGTTTTAATTAGAATTGTTTATAATCTATAAATCCACCTAGGAGAGAGCTGATGGTACATGATTTTCATGTAATCATCTGAACCACTGAATCCTATCAGTCTCTGAACAAAGACAGAGGACAGTGTTGGAGTTGTGGCCACAGAAACACAAACAGGAGTCAACACAGGCATTCTCAAATACAGACACTGCCCAAGGGAGGAAGCTTGCCCAAATGTAACCCAAGATACCCCTAGAGGATGGGGTGCAGGAAAACACCCAAGAAACCTCCTTAAAGTTACCTAACTCCTTATTTCCATATTTCATTCAAAAATGGCTTTTGAGCCCACAGCCTCCTTGGGTATCGTGACACAAGCAGTCTGGGAACACTTGAAAGAATCAGGTGTTTGAGCATAAAAAACTGTGTACTAAGTTCTGCCAATGCTGGTTAAGGATCAGAGGCAGAGGCCATGGGCTACCTGCAGCCCAGCAGCTGAATCAAAGGCTGTGTTGGCTTCTGACACCACATTCTTCTGACCTCCCTTACACTCTGGCCACTCCCCTCCCTGGCCTCTAAGTGTCAGTGTCTTGGAGTCCAGCTCTGTGGTTATCAGTGCTGGCTGCATATCAAGATCAGCGAGGGAGTTTAAAAAACAATCCTGTGATTGGGTCATGATCAGTTGTGTGCCTGGGCATGTTTATTTTCCAAATCTCCAGCCGGGATGGAGGACCACCATCCCAGGATGGCTACAACAGATATAGTCTGGCAGTTCCCACAGATGCATCTCCAACACAGATGTTCATCTTGAGCTCCACCCCACAGACACGACCGCCTAGGTGACGTGGGGCAGCGGGGTCTCCAGGGCCCTTCTGTCCTGACACACTCAAGACTAAACACGTGACACTTCCCAAAGAAACCATTTTTCTCATTTTGCCCAAGTAATGGTCATATCTATCTGCCCAGGTGTACAACTCAGAAAACCCGGAACTACGTGTCCTGACTGCTGTTCACACTCACATGACCATACCAGGAGGTCCTTTCTATCCTAAACTTCACTGCCGTTGCCACGACCACAGTGGCACCCTGTTTATGAGTGAGTCTCCTCCTTTCCCCAACCAGCAGTAAGAGTGATTTCTTAACAACATACCTAACACCTGCTAGAATGGTGAAAATCCAAGACCTGATGATAACAAATGCTGGTGAAGATGAGGAGTGACAGGAACTTTCACTAATTGCTGGTGGTGTTACCTCTTGTGAGGGTAGATTTTTATCTAAGGTTTGTTAAAAAAAAAAACTCTACATCAATAAAAGAAATAGAGATATAAATTCAGAAAGAGAAACAAAACCACTTTGTCGAAAAAGGAAAAGAAATAGGGAACAAAAATCACTTTATTGGAAAAAAAGGGAGAGAAATAGGGAAATAGCTACCTTGTTGGAGTAAAGTAGGGAGTCTGGAGCTGGCACTGGGGGTCTTTGTTCTCATCCCCTTTTATTACATGGAGAGAAAGAGACTATCCCCCTTGAAAGTTTTTATGACTTGGTTGGCTAGTTCAAGCTTTGAGACCCCTGATTTACCCATTACCCCTTCCATTGCCTACATATACATTCTTGGATAAGTATTTCTGTGGTCCCCTTGTCCTGTCCAGGGGCTTATCTCACGAGATTTAGAGCAGAGCCCCACATTCAAGGACAGATTAGCAAAAAGAGATACATGTACATTTTAGTGTATTAATATGGTGAGAGAATAACAAAACACATGTACATATGTGTGTGTATGTGTGTGTGAGTGTCTAGGTGTCAGTGCATATTTTATATACTAAGTGTGTTTTTTTATAATATAGCCCCTATGCTTTGTTTCTTTTTGTGCTTAATTAGAGGTGGGGGAGGAGGGAGTTGAACCTGGGCTTGAAGTTAGCCAGGCTCTGTGCCTTATCAGCTCTCTTTGTTCTTCTTAGCTGCTCTCTCTCTAACAGGGGTTTAACTCTTTATTTGCCAGAAACCTCACTGAGGCCCTTTAACTTTCCCTGCCTGTCCCCCAACTTTCCCTACAGTGGGAATACAAAATGGTATAGACATTTTCATGATTTCTTTCACAGTTTAATATATTCTAAGATGGGTGAGGTGGCACATATCTATAATCTCAGTACTCAGGAGGCTGAGGCAGGATTGCTATGAGCACGAGGCTAGCCTAGGCTATGTGCTGAGTTCAAGGCCAGCCTGGACTACATAGCAAGACCTTGTCTAAAAAAAAACAAAAACAAAAAGCAGAACAACAACAATGACAAACTTAATTTTCTTACCAGATGATACAGCAATCATGCTTTGGTATCTACCCAAAGGAGGTGAAAACTAGTAACTACATAAAAACCTTCATACAGAGGAGAATACGGCCCGCTGAGGTGAGAAAGGTGCGCGCGCCAGTCTCTGGACCCGCCCACACGCCCACCACGCCACCCGCGGCGTGCAGCTCGCCCGCGCACCGGCAGGGTCTGGATCCATCAACATTTAGGCATAAGGTCGGGGACTCAACACAGGTAACACTGTCTTCTGCTTTTCCCCCCAGACTTTATTTTTGCTGGTTTTTTTTTTTTTTGGTTGTTTGTATGTTTGTTTTTTCCCCCTCTTTCTTCTCCCATTGTCCCTCTTTTAGCTTTTTGCTTTGTTACTCTCTTTTCTCTTCTTCTCTCTGAAGTCACTATTACCAATTGGAACCAACCATGACCTTGTCATTGAAGATAACCCTGGAGGTCTAAATGTCATAAGATCCAAGAAACACATATACCCAGAAGAAACTGCAAAAACAAACACTCCCAAGGAGGACGCTATTACCTATCTTTTTGTAACCTCATACAAAGAAAATATCAAACCAACTTGGAGAACAAACTGAGAAGGATAACGTACATATGTATACAAA
>PVJO010015101.1:0-46318 GCA_004026905.1 Hystrix cristata
GGAGGGCTCAGGCGCTGGGCCGCGCAGTCTGAGACTCCGCAGGGGTGCGACCAGGGCAGCCAGTAGCGTGCTTGGTGAGTCACCGCCACGCACTGAGTGTTGTGCTGTTGGCCACAGAGACAGGACCGGGAAACCACGGTCAGTAAGGAAGACACAGTCCAGCCTTCAGCGGGCTTTCAGGGGCGCAAAGAAACCCAGAGACGCAAACGTGCACAGTGCCTGTCCCTAAACGAGAGCAGCTGGTGACCTCCAGATGACCACGGCAGGTGGCAGGAGTTTAGGAAGAGAAAGGGAGGCCACCATGCTGGACACGAGAGGCCTCGGCAGATCAGCACACGGGAATACTTTAAATACTCGGGTTCAGTTTCCCCACCGAACGACTAAGAAGAAAGGCCCAGAGAAGTACAGTGACTTGACCAAGATCACACGGCGGAGGCCTGCAGCTCTAGAAGAGCAGTGAGACATGCCCAGCACAGGATGACTGTGGGGGAGCCGCTCCTCACCCGGCTGGCGCTGGGGCATCAGCAGCTGGGCGTCGTGTGACCAGGACGCGGCAAGGGGTGGGAGCCACATCGCCCACATGCTCATCCCAGCTGCACCGGCTGCCACTCCCTGGGAGAAGGGTGCTCCGCACGGATACAGGTGGCAGCACGAGAGCAGTGTGCTCAAGGTAGCCGGGCAGTGAGGGGCCGAGCAGGAGCGCGGGCCTGGCACTTGCCCCCAGGCTCCTTCTGCTTAGCTGTGCATCTATGATGCCCTGGAAGGACTGGGGCGGGGCAGGGGGTGGGGGGACAGAGCACTGGGGCCAAGAGGAGCTTCTAGGAGAAAGCGGAGGGGCAGGAGCTCAGCTGCTGGAAAAGGGCTGTACAAAAACTGTGGGGGCATCAACAACGTCCACTGGCGGAGTGGTGCCAGCAGGCAGCAGTGGGTCCCCCATCCTGCATCCGCCCACGGGCACCCTCTGTCACCAGCCTGGCTCTTCACCAGAGTGGGCGGCTATCTGGCCTGGACCACAAGTCGCTCCTGCTAGGTTCAGGAGTGGGGTCTCCCCCAGGCAACTGGCCCCCGACCTTTCTGCCTCGCTGCCAGTGAGAAGCCAGATGTGCCCGGAAACACCCGTGTGGAACAGCCAGGGAGGGTGTGGGCTCTGATCACAAGCCGTCCTCCAGATCCTGCAGGACTGAGCCTCTAGACGTCATCAGGGCAGGACCACACTTTTCAGGGGTCTCCGGTGGCCTCGCAATACCGTTCTTTCAAGTGCTCAAGAATGGAGGAGCAGTGAGAGGAACTGTAGGAGAAAAAGCAGCAGGCAGGGTAGCAGACAGACAGGAAAGACAGAAGTGAGAGGAGGAAGGAAGAGCGATCAGGTAGCGAGTGGGAGCAGACAGACCAAGGTGAGACTGTCAGCTCCCATGCTCGCAGGTTGGAAAGCCTCAGTTGTCATAGCCACATCCGTAAAATGGGCCTGCTTTGCAGAGTTAGGGTGAAGATCAGAGGTAACCTAAGCAAAGCCCTTGCACATGGTAGGTCCCCAAAAAAGGAAAAGCTTTCATTGAAGGTGACTAAGAGACTGAAATTGCTAAGAAAAGTCATAAGCATTTTTTCTTTTACAAATGAAAAATCTTCCCATTTGTCTAAGTTCTGTTTGCCTTTGCCCACAAAGTCCTTTGGGGAAAGGTCCACAAAGGTGCGAATGTCACCTAAATCCCCGCACAAAGGGGCCAAGTGCCAAATCACGGGGGAGCCACGAGACTGAGGCTTAAGGGAACAGTTGCCTTCTGCAAGATCGACCCTTGAGAATTTGGAACCCGGATGGCCGGGCGGCACATGTTCTCCCAGAAGGTGACCTCAGGCAGACCCAAGACTCCTCTCTAGTCCCTGGCTGCAAAGGGTGCAAAATCCTTTAAAGAAATAGGCGGCAACAAATGAAACCCTAGCACGTCCCACACAGCAGGTGACATGTTCTGTGGACTTGAGGGAAGCCCGGCAACACTTGGAGCCCCTCTCCAAGAAGGACTGCAGGACCTGAGAAGTGGGTAAGTGGGCAAGAGGGTGAGGGACTCTCAGGGCAGAGATAAGGACAGGCGAAGGTGCTGATGCTGGAAATAAGGACAGAGGACAATGGCATTTCTGAACCACCAGTCACACTAGAGCCCCCTTTTGATTCCCCATGTAATCCCTTACAGTCAGGTCTCATACCCCAGAATCACAGAATCGGTAGTGAGGGAGGTGGGCACCAGGCCGGGTTCATAGTGCCAAGTAGGGGTGGACTTGAACCCAGGGCGTCATCACACCCACCCCTGCTGCGGCTGATTCAGAGCACATGGAGCTCCAGTGCTCTCAGGGATTGGGAGCTGGTTTTCCACTACGTGCCCTGGAGGACCCAAGCTTGGCCCGGCCCATAAACACAGCTTTTGTTCCCACTCCTCTTTAAAGCCTGGATTAGCGGGCTTCCGGGGCAGTCACCCTGCTGACCTCAGAAAGCAGCTCCCACGGTCCCAGAAACAACCTCTACTTCAAGGCACGGAGGTACATGTCACTAAGTAAACCTTGGTAGGGTCTACCTTGCCCAAGGGCTCCAGATGCGGCGGAGCCAGGAGGATGAGGCCACAGTCCAAATCTCCAAAGGGCAGGGAGCAAAGACAGAAGTCAGCACTACTCTGTGAGGTACAGGGCTATTCAAAGCCGCCAGCCAGAAATGTGCTGAGCCCAGCGGCTCACGCTCTGCCCTCTCGGCCCTTCGCCTCTGCAGGCAGCCCACCCTGCCCATCCCGTCTGCACAGGAGGGAGGGAAGGAGAGCACAGCACTTCCAACACTGCCGGGCAAAGGGATGGGACAGGAGAGGGAGAGAAGAGGAAAACCAACTGAAACAGGTAGGAGGATGCGAATTCGCTGCAGGAACCTCACTGCCAGAACTGTGCTCTGGAAACAAAGCCCACCCTCGGGAATCTGAGCCCCCCAGAGCTCGGTGGGAACCAAGTGGCACTGCAGCATGCACAGCAAGCCCAGTGTGACGGCACAAGTGCACACACAGGCAGAGGCGCCCCATACTCACCAAGAATTACGCAGTGTACTCCTGAGACTCCCCCTGGGCTCTCACACAAGGCCGACCCCGAGACCACCTACAGCAGTGGGCCTGGAGGGTCTACACAATGAACCTCCCACCTCGTGATGCAGGGGCACCCCAGAACTCACGGGGCAAGCTGCAGTCTGAGGGTCTGCTGCTCGGGCAGCAGAGCGCCTTCTTCCCAGCGTGGAGGACACGCCGAGACACTGCGAGGGTGGCAGTGGTGTTGTGAGAGAGTCCCGCAGGGCCACAGAGGCTCCCTGCACACACTGCATGCCAGACCCCGGCAGGCTCCTGACACTCTGAGCCGCCCTGGGAGCAGAGACCGGAAGCCACACGCAAGGAACAGCACAGCCTCACTCAGGTGCCATTGTGTGACTGTCCGGGAAGCAGCAAAAGCTGGGACGCTGCCTGGTCTCACAGGAAAGGAAGACACTCTAAATTGTGGAAATGAGAAACGGTGTCCAGAAGAGGAAGGAAATGGAAAAGAGGAAAAGAAAAGACAAGTAAATGACTAAGCATGCAAGGGCTGATAAGAAAAAATACAGTGGGTATTTAAATTTTTTAAATATGTTACAGTAAAAGACACATTGCTACTAACTCACCTCAAAATACTCCCTCTCGATTCAAACACACTTACCCCTTTGCTCTTGCCGCTTTCTGGTGCCGTTCTGGAAGTGCTCTTTCGTGAGTATATTTACAAAGTGTGACCAAAAGTACAGTGAATACTGCTGCCAAGTGCCATCCAGTGGAAAAGTGGGCTCATAAAACATTAAGGTGTGTCCTCATCCAGCTTATTCACCATACCTGCCACTGGGCCACTTCTGGCCCTTCCCCAGAGTCAAAATGACCATGAAAGGTAAAAATTTGAATCCGTTCAGGACATCAAGGCAGCTACAACAGATCAACTAAAAGACACCTGCAAAAGATGACTTCCAGAACTGCTTCAGAAAGTGGCAGGAATGACAGGAAATACATGTTCAAAGTGAGGGGGAAGATTCTGAAGGAGATTAATGGCGATGTGTCTTTTTCTGTGATAATTTTTTTAATTTAAATATTCGCTGTGTTTTCTGAGCACACTGCATATATTACCTGCCACACAGAGCCAGGTCTCTTAATCTTCACTCCCTGACTGTGAATGCTTTCCAGGCAAGGAAATGGAGGGAGTGCAGAAAGGTTTCTGATGTGCAACAGAACACACACGCACGCACATGCATACACACACAAACACGCACACACACGAGCCAGAAGCCCTCCCCTGTGGCTGTGGCCCAGAAAGTAGGCAGCCTGGAGCTCTCCAAGCTCTCAGACTCGTAAACCTGGGGGAGGACAGATCTGAGCGGGGGAAGGTGTATGGAAGACGTGTGACTATCGCTGTCAGCGGAAGGTTGGCGAAAGAGCCAAGGCCAAACCCAGCACCGAGCTCAGCATCCACGACAGGAAACTGAACGCAACTAACGAAAAGCTTCTCTTCATTACCTTCCTCCGCTAGAAACACTCAGGAGAGGCAGCGCCCTTCCTCAGGCAGGACAACCCAGCGGGAGACACACACACACACATACACACCCCCCCCCCCACCCACACACCTGGGGCCAGGGGGAAGGGGGATGGCCCATGACCGAGCTCTGTGCTGGAGGATCCAGGGCTTGGGGACCACCCCCAGGCCACAGGAAAGTGGGTGACAGGAGTCAGCTCCCTGCAGGCTGGAGGACACCACGTGGGGTGGCGAAGGGGGAAGACTGTCCAGGGAGGAGGAGGGTGGAGACCTGACTCTCCTTTTGGGAAGACCAGTGTCACGAGACCCATATAATCGCATTGCTTCTCTGTCTCCAGCCCGCTTCAGTCGGCCTGAGGTGACACCCTCGGTTGTCACTTATGGAGCCCTGTGTGGACAGGAGGCCTCACACACACCAGCACCTCTAGTACAGCTCCACCTCTCAGCAGTGCTATGGGTAAGGACCAGCCCCACCCCATGTGACAAACCACAACACCAGCCACACAGGGGACATCAAGGTAGACTGGGACTGAAGTGCCACTCTAAACTCCTAAGCAGAGTTAGGCTACCCCTGCACTCTGGCCACACTGCGTGCGTCCCTAACCCTCCCTGGGTCTGTTCATCGCCTAAGTCAATGTCCGCTCATCCCACAAAGCCCTCCTCCTCCTCTCTGGAGCCACCTCCAATCCTGTCCTCATCCTGTTGGGACTGACCTCACAGCTGGGTCCTGTGTCGTCACTGTCCATTTCAAATCCCAAGCTGTCATTTTCTCTGGTCCATTTGCTCTGGAACTACCCCACAGTGTGCAGAACCGGATGTTTGTTCCAAACACACAGGTCTTATTTCTCCATATCTCCAGCCCCACAGCGAAGTGCGCTTAGCTCTGCATGTACCCCGGAGTGCTCACCGTCGGGCAGCTGTGAGCCTCCTGAACACAGCAGTGACACAGCTGTGGATGCCACAGCCCCCAGCTGCCCAGCTGCTCGGCCCCTGCCAGGTGCCAGGTGCTCAGTTCCTGTTCATACTGGGTCTTCAGGCCCTGGATGCTTGTGCAAACCACTCTGTCAGCCACTAGGCGTGGCCATCACGATGGACACCATTGTTAAGGACGAGACAGCAGAGAAGTGTGCAGCAGTGATCCCAAGGCTGCAGGCCCTCTCTTGGGGCCCGGGCTCTGGAATCTCAAGAGTACGCCTGCTCCCCACCTTCACTGCTTAGAGTGTGTGCACAGGGAAGACCGCTCAACATTTCCGAGCTCCATCTTCCTCCTCATAAATTAATAATCACCCACCACAATCCTCACTTACTGGCCACCTCCCTTTCCACAGTTCAGTTACCCGTGGTCAGCGACAGTCTAAAAACACTGCGTGGGAAAAGCTGAAAACAAACAATTTAGGAGTTTTAAAAAACACTGATTACAGCATAATGTTGTAACTGTTCTATCTTGTTATTAGCTGTTGTTGTTAATCTCTTACTGCAGTTAATGTGTATATTAAATTTTGTCAGAGGTATGCGCATATAGGAAAAAGCATAGTATCTGCTGGGCTCAGTCCTAGTCACGGTTTCAAGCAGGCACTGAGGGTCTCCGAAGGCCTGCAGATCCCTATCTACACGTCATGGGGCTGCTGAGAAGATACGATGAGATAAGCAGCCACTCCAGGCGCACAGCAGGTCCCTCCTACACGGAAAATGCTCAACAAATGTTAACTTTTATTACCACCGCCCAGCAACCAGCTCCACAAGAAAGTGAGTGCTAACCTAGTAATTTCTCGGCAGCCAAGAATGCACTGAAGGGGAAACATGCTGGCCAGGCTTGCAGAGTCCTCCCCATACCCTTCCCAATTCAGTTAAGGATAAGAAAGTATCATCTGCCAGTTGTGGAAGCAGACATCTGTAATCCAGTTACTCAGGAGACTAAGGCAGGAGGATCACAAGTTCAAGGCCAACCTAAGCAATTTAAGGAGACCCTCACCAACAAAAACCAGTAATAATAAAATTTAAAAAAATTAAAAGGGCTGAGAATATAGCCCACCACTCCCTAGGTTCAACCCCCATTACTAGAAAAAAAAGTACTACCCTCCAGGTAACTCAAGATGCCAGCTTACTGCATGCTGAGCGGCAAGCCGCAGTAAATCAGGCGTGTGTCACAGGAGTCTCTTGCTGTGTCTGCGAAGACAGCTTACAGGTGATCCAAGCCTGCCCACACCTCCTCCAAAACCCTCAGGAGGACCCGCCTGAGCCAGAGGCAGAGCCAGGTCCTGGGACAGGCAGGCCAGCACTAGCAAGTGAGGGTCAGGGAGGTAGGAACCACGCAGGCCGCAGGAGCCTGCAGTTTCTGCAGTGTGCAGGCAGCAGCAGTCAAGGACAGCCCAGCTTTTCTCCTGTAGCTGGGTTCCTAGATGACTTGAAAGCAGGGACAGCAGAGGGGACAAAAAACACACACTGAGCCCACGGGACACAATGTCAACAAACATCTCCTCTGGGTTGGGCAGACTTTCCTCCACAAGGGACTGAACAAACTGAAATGGTCAGGCTAGGATTCCAAGAAAAAGCTCTCTGACTCTTTCCACAAAAATTCTCTGCCAACAAAAAACAAGGGTTGGGGGGATTCTCTGCTAAGCGATGCGGAGGGCACACAGAAAGATCACTTCTAATTTCTACATTTCCTAGTCTTTGAAGTTGTTTTAATGAGCATATATTTTAAGTTAATCAGTAGAGAAACTAGAGATGCTTAATTTTGTTTTTCCATCAGCATCTGGTGTGAGAATTTGCCGATGTTCTCTGAACACAAGATCAGTTGCTTGGCGTAGGCCAAAAGGCACCACAGAGCTATATCCCAGTCATTTCTCTGCCTGACAGACGTCCTGCCCCACACCCAGGGCAGTTGTTCACTGTAACAGTGGCTTTATCAGGAGAGAGAGACCTGAGATGACAGCTTGCTCTCCCCTCCAGGTGACACCCTCTCCGCCATGCCACAGTGCAGGAGGAGACTCTCAACAGATACAGGGTAGAGGCTGGTTCTGTGCTCCTGGACTTCCAGCCTTCTAACTGTGAGCCTCTATTCTTTATAAATTACCCATCTCAGGTACTTTGTTATAGTAACAGAAAACAGTAGACTAAGACCCTCATGAACTGCCCGCTGCCCCTGTGAGCACCACCCAAAGGTCTGCCTCCTGTGCACCCAGTCAGTAGAAGGCCCACTGCAGGTGCTGATTCCAGGCGTGTCGTCGGGCAGGGTCTCCTGGTAGAGGTGTTTCCAGCAAGCCCTCCTGTGCACCCGACAGGCGTCCCAGTCTAGCAATAACCATTCCCCTGAACCTCGTATCCTGTTTTGTGCTCACCATCTTTATTTTATTTTCCTGGCAGAGGAAGTAGACAGGGTGCAGTTGCTTCACCCTCCTAAAGGCGATGTGGAAAACAGGCCAGGAGGACAGGAATTAATGTGGCATCTCGCCCTGTGGGCTTCCTGACCTCTGCAGCCACTGGGCAGAGGAGAAGAACTGAAAGGAGACAGGACCGCAGCAGAGACAGAGTTAACAGGAAGTGGGGGACACTCAGCAGCATTGCTCATCTCTTTGGCAGCGAAGGGCTAACATTCTCAGGGCATGTGCTGGGGCCGCATGCACACCATCATGCCTAGTCATCAGTGCAGCCCAGACGCCTTTGCATTTCACAGAACGAGCCTCCCTCCCCAGGCCCACAGCCCTCTGTGAGCCATCTCCCCGGACCCCATAGATGGCTAAGTGGGAAAAGGAGCAGATCTTTGTCTAGACATTTCCAGTGCCTGCAGAGCTTCCTTGCCCGTGGAATGTAATGACCACTCCCAAGCTTACTATAGCCTTCTTTCATTCCACAAAGGTGGGAGCTGCCCAATCCCTCACTGCACGCTCCCCCGCAAAGGGAATTCAGATCTGCTTTGGTCTCTGTCTTAGTTTCCTGGGGCCTCCCTGACAAATTGCTTCAAACAGGTCCTTATGACAGCGGCCATCCACTGCCTCCCAGGTGAGGAGGCCAGAGGCCCCATGCCCCATGTCAGCAGCTGCATCTTCTCTAAGGCTCTGAGGAAGACCTGCCTCTTCCCAGCTCCCAGGAAGTCCTGCCATCCCGGCCTCCCCGGGCTTACGGCTGTGTTACTCCAGTCTCTTCTGCTGCAGTGGCCTGACCCTGTCCCCGCAGCCTTGTCACCTGGCCTTTTCCCTGTGTCCCCACAGACTGCTCTTCCCTCTGTCTGATACCATTCATTGGATCTAGAGCCCACCTCACCCAGTGTGACCTGAAGTAAAATAACTATGTCTGCGAAGAGCCTGTATCCAAACACCATCACGTTGCGGGGGACAACACCCCACGTTCGACACAATGCGATTGTCTACTGTGTCCTTCTTCCATAAAGTAAAGTTCGTAAATGGCAATCAGTACAAACAACCAGGTCCTAACATCTCAGAGCAACAAGGGGAAGGGAAAGAGCCTGGTGAAAATGGTCAGCGTTGCCTAACATCTTGTCACTCTGACCTTTGATATTAGTCAAATACTACAAAGCTTAATACTAAGTAATGAGACTTCAATAATTAATACCTGATAGCAGGAACACAGTTTTGTTATTTAATAATAAGGAATAAGAATACCAGCTTCCTGACTTACTAATGACCACTTAAATAATGCATTGTACTATGTCATATGCAATTGCAGGGCTGGGGACCCGTTCACTGGAGTGGAACCTGGACCTGGCGCCCAGCCGTCTGGTCGATAACATCTCTACCATCAGCAGGGCCTGCAGCTGCACAGGGCTGTCCTCAGTCTAGCTGCAGCCACTCCCGAATCCCCAGTGTGCATGAGGAACTCCACACTGTCTGGGAGTCCGTGGTGGGGAATTTTAATTCACTCTCAAACTTTTCAAAAGTAAAGGAATGAAAAAAAGAAGAGTAAAGGAATGGCACTGAGAAGATAAATATATTCTGAAGAAAGAGGAACAGGATGCAAAATTAGATATGCTGGACCATTAAAAATGTGTCACTCGCTGAAGTCACAGAAAAACTGATAAACCATGATACAGTTACTACGGAATACTCCATCTAAACCATGATACAGTTACTACGGAATACTCCATCTAAACCATGATACAGTTACTACGGAATACTCCATCTAGCCACGTCCCTGCCAGACCCTGGAAAGACTCAAGGCACTGCCTCTGGGTGGTGGAACTAGCGCTTTCCGTCCAGAGAGTGGTGAATACCATATACATAGACTGTGCTGCCGGGCCTTACCACACACCTGCTGTGTGACCTCTGGACCAAGTGCTAACCTCTCTCTGTTAGTATCAGTGCTCAGGGCTGGCTGGAATTAAGTGGGTTAATATTTGCAAAGGGTTTAGAACAATTGCCTCATTTATTGAAGTGCTATGCGATTTTTGTTAAACTATTTACTTTATGATAAGAAAAACATTATTTTAAAAGTCAGAGAACAAAGTACAGTACTAGAGAACAAGGACAAAGAAGATCACAGAGGCATAAGCACAATGCCACCAACGTGGTAGTTGCCCTTGTCTGCGGGGGACTCCCATCCCCACAGATTCAGGAGAAGCAACACACAGTCATGTTATTAGGGGCGAAAGGTGGGTGACCCAGGGCCTCCGGGACATTTACATCAAAAGAGCTGCCCTGATAAAGAGTGACATCTCAGAGGATCTTAGCTGCAGATCTTAGGGCTTCGTGGCCCCTTTCTCCAGGCCTTTCCAGGTCCCTGCACCACCACCCCCAACAAATCCACATAAAAAATGAGTATGCAGCTTCAAGGACAGTCCCCAAAGTTCAATTTCCACCTGAAGTCAAGGCCAACCCAGAGGGCGTTACCATCCCAATAGCCCGGGTCTCGGTGTCGATCTTGGTCAGAGGGGCAGCGAAGACAAGATGGGGGAGGAAGTGCTGGTTCAGCAGCGCCCCTCCCCCAGGAGCCAGCATCCCCCAAGATCCTCCTCATTGTTATTCCAGCCAGGTGTCTGCAAGACTGCCATCCTAGGGTACTGCAGGGGAATGTGCACCTCAGAGAGTGCCCCCCCTCCCAAATTCCTGGCATCCCACCTCTATTCCTAGGCAAGGAAGGAATGGGAGGAAGTCCCAGGCAAAGGAGCTGATGGGTGCCCTTTGCACAAAAAAGGACTGTGGAGTTGTAGAGGCTAAGCCCCCTTTTCCTCCCTTCTCTAGGCCAGGTGCCCCTCCCCTTCCTTCTCCCTGACAAGGTAGTCTAGGCTGTGGCCAGACCCAAGCCACAGCAGCATCCTGGCTGTCCTCAGCACTCTGGCTGAGCAAGCCTGAGAAGGCTGCAGGAAGCCGTGGGCAGGACCAGAAAGGAATGAGGCTGCTGAGCCTCACCAGCAGGTCAGCAGCTGCCCGCACATGGCCCACGTACCAGACAGGTTGGGGACCTGGCTGGGGTTTGAAAAGGCATGGTACTGCCATTCTGTATAGTGAGTCCAAGCCTCAGGCATGCACACTGTGCCCTCACCCAAAACCATCCAGGACCCCGTGGTGGCCGATGTAGTCAGCAGAGTGTGTAGCACCTCTGCGGGCTGCACGGCCCAAAAACAAGCTGCTTCCTCCAGGAAGGCTGCTGCCTTCACCAGCACTTCACTGAGCGCCTCACACAAGCTGAGGTCTGCAGTTCTTCCCGTGTCTCTCTCCACCCACCCTGAAACCCACCAAACTGAAGGATCCTTTCTTGGCGGCTCCACAGCCACCCAGGCTTGCCAGGCCTCCTCCTTCAGCAGGCCTCTTTCACTCCCCTGCTCCTCTCCAGAACCCCGAGACAAGGTGGGAAGTCCCGGGACAGCCCTCGGCAGGAAAGCAGCAGGCCTCAGTCCAGAGCTCGGATTGCCTCTGCCCAGCTCTTTGCTGCCCTGTCTGCCGACCAGACACTGGAGAGTGGACAGGCAGGCAAGGCCCACACACTGTGCGTAGCCCAGGGGCCCTCGCAGCAGCAGCTGGGATGTATGTCCGTGGAAGGTAAAGAAGGTGCTGGGCCCTTAGTTCATCACCCAGGCTAATGTACACCTGACCTGTCAAGTGTTCCCTAGATGTGGGACGAGGTATCAAACTGCAACAGGCCGGCAATTAAAAGAGAGCGACAGGGCAGGAGGGCAGGGGCTGTGCCAATGTGCTGTTACCTGACCTCATCCTCTCAGGCATCCCGGGCGCAGGACGGGCCGTGGCAGCAGAGACAACGGCAGGGGACATCTTCACAGTGCCTTGGCTCTCACCCATCTGGAACACCTGATTACCCAAGCCACCCTGCCAGGCCACTGGGCAGGGCTCGATGACCCGTCACACAGAGAAATAAGGGACTGTTCACCACCGCCACACCCAGAGGACATCTCTGTCCAGTGCCCTCAGCTCACTCCCTCTGGGCAGGACACTATCGTGACCATCGGATGATTTATTATCACATTTGTCTCCTACAGTTGCCGAACAAATGGCCGCAGATGTAGTGGATTAAACCCATACAAACTTAGCATCACACAACCGTGGAAGTGAGGAGTCCAGAGAAGGTCTCACCAAGGGTCACAAAGCTGCGCTCCTTCCTGGAGGGTCTTCTTGTTTCCTTGCCATTCTCAGTTTCAGGAAGACACAATATTCCTCCTTCTTCCAAGCCAGCAATGGTACCTGGTTGTAGCACATCACTCTCACCCCTATTTTTCTCCATTGTCCATATTTAAAGACCTCTGTGCTTACACTGGACCGAGTGGATAATCCCAGATAACGCCTCTGTATTACCTAGGTCAGCCTTGAGTCCAGGGCAACCCCAACTCCCTTCTGCCGTGTAACGTGATATTCACAGCTGCCAATAGTTAGGACATGGACACCTTTAGTCTGGGTCCTTGGTCTGCTGTTCAGTATCTGCACAGCTTCCAGAATGGCACCTACCACCTCACCCCCATGGAAAACCCAGGCCCATCCCAACCCAGGGAACTCCAGAGGGTTTCCCCCTCTTCCCTCCCCACCCTGAGAATCATCACACAAACTAGGGCAGGAACCTAGCGCCCTCTTTAGGGTGAGACCCACGACCACAAATCTCTACAGTGCAGACACAGGATTAGAATCCAGTCTTCAAGTTGGCAGGCACCATTGGCCCACAGGGACCCAGGACTAGGTCTGGTTCTGGGCTTGTGGAGTGAGCCTCCCAACAAAGTCCCTCCCAGCACAGAGATGTCTTGGCACACCCATCTGGTGCTCTAGTGGGGCGGAGGACCTGCATCTTTTGTTCTCACCACCTTCACCACCTTGCCAGTGTTAGAATATTTCGCAGCACTCAGCCTGAGTCAACCGTGAAAAGAAGCCGGGGAAGGAACGACACCCACTGAGCGCCTGCAAAGGCCAAGAGAGGTGCTCATCTTTGGAACTTCCTCGTGGGTTCCACCTGACAGGAGACTGAAGCCCCAGGAGATGGCTGCCATGCCCAAACTCAGACCACAGGAATGGCAATGCCCTGATTCCAGCTAGCAGACTTCATCCCCTCCACCAGGACGCCTCCTCCAGCCCTGTCCATGCCAGGACCAAGCATCCCAACCCACACTGAAGTAACCTGCCTGTTCTGTAGGCTTTCTCTCCCACCCGGGTCTTCCCCTACCAGCAGGGTCGGGCAGGAGCAGCTGAATCAGAGTTGTTGGTCAGTTTTAGCGCCGCCCCCTGCTGACATGCCCAGAGAAGCCACACCAGCCTACAGGTATACACAGGGCATGAGTATGCCTAAGGTAGGAGTGCAGTGGCTGTCACCCGGCACTCACCGCAAGGCGGGTCAGAATCCTCCCCTCATCTCTCGCCACCCTCTCTGACCTAGAATCCTCACTGCCAGGGCACCACACTAACAAAGCTCTGCAGCCCCAGCAACCTCCACTGCCTTCACCCAGCCACCAAAGCAAAGCCCTGACCAGCAGGGCAAAAGGTCCTGGGAGAAGGAGGTCAGTATTGAGCCCAGACACCTGCAAGGCTGGGACGGGCCTCAGGCAAGTCACTTCACCACTCTGAGCAGCAGCTTCCAAGCAGGCAGGCACTGCACTGCAGTGGGGGTTCCACATGCCAAGCTACCAATGAGAAGGGAGCCTTGAGCTCACAGGGGGACTACCAGAGAAGCAGGTAACACCAAGATCCAAACACCAGCTAAGTGAGAAAGTGCAAATGGTGCTTGGAGGAGGGCTGCAATCCCCAAGAGCCAGAGTAGGAGTTTGAGGCGGAGCTTCCTGAAGATTTAGGTGATATTTAAAATTGACAGCTACCCAGAGGAGCAGGGCAGGTCCATGCATTCACTTGCAAAGCATGGTCTGGCTGCAGCAATCAGATGCAGAATTGTAAAAAAATGTCACCATAGAAACAGAGGCATGGTTCCTGGAGCAGCAGGCCTAACAAAGAGGACCAGGGGGCTCCCCTGCCCCTACCATCTGCAAAATTCAAGAGTTAATCAAGAGAGAGCTTACAGATCAATGAGGAAGAAACCTGCTAACACCTCGAAAGGAAATGACCAGTTTACAAAACATGAATAGGTGATAAACAGGAAAAGCTGGTCACCACACCAGTATGCAAAGGAAAGCAACTAGTTAGATTTCTATTATTCGTTATTTTGTGTGTGTGTGTGTGTGTGTGTGTGTGTGTGTGTGTGGTATATCTGCCTGTCTTTTGACCCCTTCCTGCTTTAAGAATTTCTTTTGTGTGTCTGTGTGTGTGCGCCCATGTATGTGTGTGTGTTCGTGTGCGTGTGTTATGGAGGACTGAACTCAGGGCATTTGCACTAGGCAAAAAATCCCCAGTTCTTTTTTTTTTTTTTAATTTATTTTTAATTTTGAGATAGAGTCTTGCTAAGCTGTCCAGTCTGGCCTCAAGTTTTGATCCTCCTGCCTTAGTCACCCAGAGTGTTGAGATTATAGGCATGTTCTCTTCATTAACGAGAACATTTAAACCCAGGGAGGCACCCCAGCAGTTCTCAGCACTCAATGGAGTAGCTGCTGGTGAAAATAACCTGAAAAGAGCGCTGAAACAAGACTATCAAATTCTATTATTTGGAGATGAGGGAATCTGCCACGAAAACAAGCAGAGATGTCTGAAAATGTCTGTGTTATAACAGGCAGGAATCCACGTACCTGGTTGTAGTGACCTGGTTGATAACAATGCACTAGCCAGCTTCGGCTCCAAGCCTGGTCCTGAGTGAGGCATCGGGACTCACCCTCACCTGATCCATCCCCGCAGCCCTGGGCAGAATTTTCGCTCCCCCATGGGGGACAGACTAGCCTCGCCAGCCATGGTGCAGCTTCCTGTACTGGTGCCTAACAGATTATGGTGCAGATATGCAAGACAAACTTCCAAACTTGGACCGACACCAGGAGATGACCAGGATGCAACATTAAGTACAAAAAGTCAAAATATAAAAGCATTTGGGGTAAATAGGACAGCAAGATGTTAAGGTGGCTATCATACACCTGGATTACAGGTGGTCTGAATTTTCTGCTTTCTATTTGCCTATATTTTCTGTTTCTACAAATAAGCCTGCTCAGAAGAAAAGTTTGTGGCCCTGTGAAGGTCTCCTCTGTGTTGTGAGTGATCTGGGTGATGGTGGGCCTGAAGGGAAATAGTCAGAACTACCTGCCAGGGCTTGGCCCACCCACATGCCACCAGCAAGCCATGTCCTAACCACATCAGGACAAGGACTGTGGACAGGAGCATAGGTCCAAAAGAAACTCACTTCCAAGCCAGGGATATAGCTCAGCAGTGCAGCATCTGCCTAGCAAGCACCAGGCCCTGAATTCGATTCCTAGTGCCAAAAAGAAACTCACTTCTGGAAAGGACAGTGGAGGAGATGAACTAACAGTTACCAAGAACATACTATGTAGAGACCACTGGGTTGACAAGGTGACAATGATTTAACCAATATCTGCAGACAGGCCTTCAGAAGGGTCCATCAATACAAGCCAAGGTCTTAGGAACTCAAATTTGGCCCTGCCTCCTAGTCCTCACCCCACCGGCCCAATGAACCAAGTCACCCTCCACGGTAGCTCAATCCAAGCAGTGCATTGCTTGAGGCCACCCAAGCTGAACACTCCCGGCCTTCCATGTCCCACACATCCCAGTTCACACACCCAGTACAGTGCCACCCAGCCTGCACTGTCATGCTTAGGTCTCTGCCGGCCTCCCCAGCACAGAAGGACTTTGCGGGTGTCTGCAGAAGCCAGCACAACGTGGAGCAGGCAGTGGACAGAGGATGACTCTCAGACGGCTGGGCAGAAGGCAGAGCTGGCCAGAACACCATACCCTCAAGGTCAGACTCTGGCAGGCTGAGCACTTTAAAGAGACCGGAAGCCCTCAGAAGCAAGTCCTCACTGACTTTCTCCTGCCCTTCTGTCTGCTGCCCTTCTTTGTGGCACAAAGCGAATCACAGAAACCAGAATTACTGGGCCTGGGGATTTAGCTCAGTGGTTAGAGTGCTTGCCTCACAACCACAAGGCCCTGAGTTTAATCCCCACCACCAAAAAAAAAAAAGAAACCAGAGTTACTCTTCCCTGAGGCAGGTCATAAAAGCTAGAATGCCTCTACCTACCAAAAAGCAAGCCCCAGCACCAAGGAATACCGCCCTGGCCTTCTCCTTCTCCTTGCTGTGCAGGAGTGGCCACAGGGAAATTCTCCAGCCTGCATTATCCAAGGGGAGATCAAGACCCTCATTCCAGAGACCTTCTGTCCATGCCTGGAGGAAGAGAGGAGAAGAATCCCAGCGGACAGGCCTGGCCAGGCCACCTCGGCTGGCCTGTTACCATCGCATCATCCCTTTCATCCGGCTGCACTGCTACACGCTGCCCCTGCTTCACCGAACCAAGGCATAAAATAGACTGGTCCGGTTTTCTCCGGACTGTGGGTTTTTTGTGTCTGAAGCCTCCCGTGTCATATAAAACTTTGATTAATAAATTTGTTATGGTTAGGGGTACAGCTCAGTGGTAGGGTGCTTGCCCGGCATGTTTGAGGCCCTGAGTTTGATCCACAGTACTGCCAAAAAAAAAGTTATGCTTTACTTTTGTCAGCCTGTCTCTTGTTATAAGGGTGTGAGCTAGGATCCTTATGAGAGAGGAGAGCTATCACACCTTCTGGACCTCCAGGTGGCAGGAGGGAATGGCAGCTGCGCAGAAAGACGGCAGGGTGGAAGAGTGGCTGGGGAGAGGCCAGAGCAGTGGAAAGGTGGTTAGGTGCGAGGACAGTTAGGTGGGAGGGTGCTGGACAGAGGATGGCTGACAGAAGAGTGGTTGATGAAGCAAAATACAGAGGCACAGTTGGAGAAATACAGCAAGGAACCCTGGAAGGAAGCATTGGCACGCATGTGTAAAGACAGAGAAGCACAGGGCAAGTGAGACACAAGGGGAAAGCCCCAGGGAGAGGCAAGCACTTCCCCAGGACAGCAGCAGGCCTGGGCAAAGGGAGGCTGGGTCGCCCTCCCTCCGCGGAAACAGGCTGAAGTCCACGTCTTGCCTCTGGGGCACTGACAGCCACTTTGAGCAATGTGAAAGAGTCTCTGGAAGAAGCTTCCTGCCCTTGAGAAGGGCACACAGGAAGAGAGCAATGCCCATCTGGCAAAGCCATCACCTGGACAGGAGACAGCTCATACTGTCCACCTCTCCCTCCACACCTGACCCGGCAGGTCTCCCCACACACCCCCTCCCAGAGATCCTGTCCCTCAATGTGCCAATCTGGAATCTCGGTTCCCTCTCTATTTCCCGAGGGTTTTGTTCTGGTGTGGCTGGCAAGGGAGCACGATGTTCCCAGCCCCACACCGCACCCCAGCGCCCACAACTGGAAAGCCATTCTGCTGGGAGGAGCCCTGCTTCTTGTGGCCCACATCTGCTGCCAAACCTGCTCCTCTCCTCCCAGGTCTGTTGCAAGCCAGGGCCCTTTCCAAAGCGACCTGACATTCCTGGAAGTGGCCCTGCCCAGTTATGTGGGGGTCTTTCCCCACAGCCCCTGCAGCACCCCTAGTTCTCATCACTACCAGAGCTTCCAGCCAGTCACAGGGCCCAGTGTGAAGGGAACCATGTTTCCCATCACCTTGTAGGCAGCACGATTCCCAAAAGTCACCACACCCGGATAATACAAGCTCAAGGATGACACATGGAGAGAAGAGAGAGCTCTCTCCCTTGGGTCCTGGGTGACTCAGCCTTTCTACCTGTAGGGACAAAGGACAGAACAATAACTGAGCACCTCCCAGGTGCCAGGCATTCCATGCATGAGTATTGTACTCTACTACATTTGACCTAGATGGTATTGACCATTTACAGATAAGGAAATTGAGGCCAGGGCAGGTGAAACGGCAGGTCCAAGATGACCCCCGGTGACTCTAAAGCCCAAATCCGACTCTTGCCTTGATTCCTCCAAATTCAGCATCCTGGGTCTGCTTGGTCCAGAGAAGGAGGGTCCAGGTCTCAAGGAGAGCCAGGGCCAGCAAGATTCGGTGGGGTCAGACCTGTGTGAAGAGTCCGCAGGGCAGCGCAAACATCTTTCTCAGCTTCCTATGCATTACTTACTACCCGTTCACCACTTTAATTTTTAGGAGATAAGTCTAAGGCAGTAGGAAAACAGCAAGCTCGAAAGACAGACCGGAGTTCACACTTCGCCATGCCACTGAATGACACGAGAAACTGCTTTTCCTCAATACTGTTCCTCCCTGTTCCGGGGTCAGGGCGTGGTGTGGACACTCAGACAATGGTGGGTCCTCTTCTTCCTCCTGCCTGCTGAGGCAAGCGCCCACCCCTGTTACTCTAGGTGTTCCGAGGACCCGAAGGTCAGGTCAGGGAGTCCAGCAACCAAGTTGTCATCTGAAATCACCCAAAACCAAGCAGCCAACTCCACACAAGCATAATGGGGTTGGGAGGAAAAATGCTAAAGTGTTCCTCTCATTTCAAAATGACATTTAAAAAAAGATATATCTTTGGGTAAAGCGACAAGAGAAAAAGACAGAAAGGGGCCAGCTGCAAGCTCACAGCCACAGCATGGCTCTACATGGACTTCATTTAAAATGACTCTTGCAGCCACTTCCGAGGGCAACCACAGTTCCAAAACTCCTTGTATGACACACAACCCTTTATAGAAGACACACCTGAAAGTTCCCATCAGAAACAGAAACTCCACTTCAACACCTGCCTTTCTGCCACTATTCAAAATGTCTGTCTTCAAAAGGGACCCATTTCAAATCTCTTTCCATCTCCCTTGAACACACTCTCGAGAAGGTACCCTAAGGGTGCATAGGGACTCGGGTGGCAACAAGCTTGAGGCTAGAGGTTCATTAAAAGAACAGTTTTCACAGAGGCCTAGCAAACCTCTGTCCTCTGGCCAGTTTCACCCAGAGCAAGCTGGCTGGTGCAGGCTTGGGCCCTGAAGCAGGGAAAAGACTGCACGGCCACAAGGCCTTCTCCGCGTACCTTTAGAAGGCCCTTCAGTCCAGGCAGATGCTCTAGAAACTCTGCTCATGGCCAGCCTCCTCTCTTTAAACAAGAGACAACCAAGTCTGGCAGGAATGGCCTCCCCAAAGCCAGCTGAGCAGAGGGGCCACCTGGGACCTGCACCCAACAGAGCTTGGCACAGGCTAGAGCAGGTCAACAGCAGCCCCATTCCCCTGTCACCTGAGCTGCCCCCCTCGCCCCCCAGATGCAAACCCTCCCAGACCCCCCAGAGGTCCTCCCTGCCAAGGCCCCCAACTTTTCTCTCCAGGCACAAGCCACATGGACAGTAGGGCGCCTAATGACACTTTTGCTTCCCCTTAATAGCTGGCTTCCTGCACCTCTGACAGCTGAGGACCTCGGGGAAGATTCCAGTGGCCAAGCCCAGGAAGAAAGAGGGAGGGAGGGAGAGAAGGGAATTTAAATTGAGGAGTTTAAAATAGTAAACTGGGCTAGCCCAGGCAACTTAGTGACTTGGAGAGATCCTGCCTCAAAATAAAACATAAAAAAGGACTGGAGATGAAGCTCAGTGTGAAAGCCCAACTCCAGTACTACAGGGGAAAATAAAGTAAACCGAGACAGGCCAGTCTGGGGCCAGTTCCGGACACACTGCTGTCCAACTCTGGAGTCGGGGCCAGTATCCTCTCTTACTAAACCCCTAATTTCTTCAGCCGGGAAATGAGTACACAGACTCGGATGGCGTGGACATCTCTGAGGTCGCAGCGGGAAGGATGGGCATCAGTGGATGCTGAGTGGGTTGTGTGGTGCCAGCATTCAGGTGTTATTCTCCAATCCACTCCCTCTAGAAACGGGAGCAGAACCTCCGGGTCACTCCAATGCTCGCAAAGTACACAAGGTACAAGAGGTCTGAGCGTTCTTCTTGTGCCCTGCCCGCAGGCACACAGGAAGCTAACTCCCCTTCCAGAGCTGTCTGGTCGGAGCCTGCCCCAGCTCGCCTCTTCACCGCCCCGGCTTCTCTCCTGCCACCCAGCTGCCAACTGGAACTGAACCTCTGGAGTGTGGGTCCTGGCAGCCCACTGAGGTGGAGGGACGTGTCTCTGCGTCCCTGGCATTCAGTCACTGGCCTGGAAGAAGGCCGGGGTATGGGGACCTCAAGGGGCCAGCAGCAGAAGAGAATCGAATGCCAACGTGAGCTCTGTTCAGTGCTCTGAGAAGCAGCAGAGTCCCACGCCATTCCACAGGGCCTCGCTGCGGGGACCGGGCTGTTCGGTGACTCAGACCCCAGCAGGGACAATGACTCAGCAGACTAGTCTGGAGCAGGCACAGCACCCTGAGCTGCCTTCAGGAGCGGGGTCTCGTGCCAGGCGGGCCGCTGGACTCAGCCAGGAGGAATGCCCCACCCCCTCCTGTGCCCACGTGACCGATCCGCTGCTGTGCCAGGGTAAACAGGCGGGAAACGGGGAACTGGAGCCACTTCCCAGCCGAGGGTGAGCTCATGCTGGCGGAGGGCAAGGATGGCAGCGCGGTGGAGCTGGGTGGGAGGCCCCTCGGGGCAGGAAATGGCCCGGTGCCCGCAGCCTCCCTGACTGGCTTCGGCTGCTGACTTCTGGGGCTGGGAGAGAGGAGCCAGGAGGAGAAGCCGAGACAGAAACAAATGGGATCACATCAAATTTAAAAGCTTCTGCACAGCAAAAGAAACAACCAACAGAGTGAAGACAACGCACAGAATGGGAAAAAAAAAACTGCCAAATACTCCTCAGACAAATGACTAATATCTGGAATATATAAAGAACTCAAAAAAATTAGACTCTTAGAAGACCCAGTTGAGAAACAGGCAACTGAAATGAACAGACACGTATCTTGAAGAAGTACAAATGGCCAATAAATACATTTAAAAAATGCTCAGCATAGCTGGTCATTAAAGAAATGCAAATTAAAACAACACTCAGATTCCATCGTACTCTAGAAAGAATGGCCATCATGAGGAAATGGAGAAACAAATGCTGGAAAGGCTGGAGCATGGTGGGTAGGGGGACAACTGGAGAGATCTTCCACAATGTTGGGCATGTAAGCTAGTACAACCACTTTAGAAATCCATATGGAGATTCCACACAAAAACTAAAAGTGAAATTTTATTTGACCCAGCTATTTCCTAGGAGTCTTCCCAAAACATTGCATTGCAGGGATACATGCATACACCCATGTTTATAGAAGCACAATTCTTAATGTCTAAACCTTGAGGGTAGCCTGTATGTCCATCAACAGACAAATGGATAAAGAAAATGTGGTATTTATACATAATAGAATACCACTCTGCCATAAAGAAGGATAAGCTTAAGTCATTTGTAGGAAATGGATGTACCTTGAGACCATAATACTCAGTGAAATAAATCAGACTCACAAGTTTAAATACCATATGGCTTCTTCTGTATTAAAAAAAACCCAAAGTATAAATAAATTAAGGAGCTAGATGAAAGATAAAACAGGGACATAAATCTTCTGCAAATGGGAAGGGGACCAAGAGATAGTGGGAAGTGGAAGTGGGTAGAGAAATAATTAGGATGTGTCACATACATGTACGAAATACCCATAACGAAAGTAGACATTCTATATCACAAACATGTATTAGTGAAATTAAGAAAGAAAGAAAGAAAGAAAGAAAGAAAGAAAGAAAGAAAGAAAGAAAGAAAGAAAGAAAGAAAGAAAGAAAAGGAAGAAAGGAAGGGAGGGAAGGAAGAAGGAGGGAGGGAGGGAGGGGAGGAAAGAGGGAGGGCAGGCAGAGCACGGTACAGGGGACAACGGGAGAACGAGTACAAACTGTTCTATGAAGTCAGACTTGAACAGCCCCCTCGCCTTCTCTTCCTTCTTCGGTCTCCTCTCTCCATTCACCTTCACGGCCCAGTCACAGCAGCTGGCCCCACACCAGTATCCACTATACCCCTACAGAAAGCTCAGACTCCTGGGCCCCTGCAGCCCGCATCTGGGCGGAGCTGCCCTTCACCATGAGTGCTCCTCCTGCCCTTTTTTCTCTGAAAATCCCAGGCAGCTCACTGTCTACCCCTTCTAGGCAGCCCCCCAGGCGCCTTGCAAGCCTCATGCCCTGCCTCCCTGGAGCCCCATCCCTTGTACTGCTTAGAGGAAGTTCTTTGAGAAGTTCCATCTGGCCTCCTCATCTGGACCCAGGGCCTGGGAGACCCATTCTCCTTCCATCTAGTACTGCAAGGCCCAGGGTGGATGCTCCATAATCTCAGGCCTGTGGCTTTTCCTGGTCTGAAATCTGGACATCATGAGCAGGATCATCCTTGTTTCCACAGCAACTATTATGCCAGACAATGTCTCACACGGTCACTGCTTACTGAGCGCCATGCCTGCGTCAGCTGGACACCCTGTTAGATGCCACAGAGGCAGAGGACCAAGACCTTCACCGGCTCCATTATCTCAAGACGGGTGTTGCTATGCAGAAGCAGGGGGGAGGGCTGTGCAGTGAGGAAGGCCCAGAATCAGCTCACCCTTACTGAGCCCCAGCAGGTGCCGAGGGCTTCACATCTCTTAAGCCTGACAGTGGACTGCTGGGGCCAGGAATTGTACTATGCACCTGGTGTGTGCTAATTCACTTAAACCCTCAACTTTCCAAAATAGATATCATTGTGATTTATTATTTTACAGATAAGGGAGCTGGCTGAGGCCCAGAGAGGTTAATATCTTCCTCCAGATCACACAGGATTCAAGCCCAGGCAGGAATTTCTCTGCTCCAAGGCTTTCAAGCAGGGGAATGATAGGCCAGCCAGAGGCTGGACACTTCCAGGGCCCCAAGCTTACTTATGGTAGGGACTGTCAACCAGCTCACCAAATGCCCAAGTGTCCCTCCGACAGGTCACTGGGCTCAGTGACTGTGGCATCTGAATGCAAAGCTAGCTCCACGTGGTTCTGCGATGAGGCTTCTACCACAGAAGCTGCTGACATGCTGCGTTCCAGCTCAGGATCCCACATAAGGGAAACAGGTTGTCAAAGCAATTACCGCTGTGACTCGGCCCCAGGAGTCCTGTAACAGGGCAAACCTTGCCCTCGTCCCTCTGAGCCCAGGTCTGGACTCCCCAGAACCACAGAGGCCTGCTGGCAGCTAACGTTGTTCCAACATGTCCTCGCAAATGTCGGCTGAGCTACAAGCCCTCGGAGACACTGCTCACTGCCCTGAGTACAGACTGAGCACAGCGGAAGCCCCATCAGGAGAACATGAGGCAGGCAGGGCTCCTCCAAAGTAGCTGGCTGCAGCAGTATGGGAGCCATGAAGACCCTGTGACCTGACCTCCCTGCCGCCTGGAGAGGCCACATCCAGAGCCCAAGATAAAGCCTCCACTCTGGGACTCCTGACTGCTGGTCCAACTACAACCTCCCAAGAGGCTGGGATCAAAGGACCCCCCACTGTCCAGTGAAGCTTAGCTGCACTCTGACCTGTGCCCTTGGAGAGGAACTGCTGCGAGGGCCATGCATGGGATGCCACTTGGATACCAAGTACTGGACGGGGGACTCTCCTGATTCTCACCTAAAGCCTGCAAGGTCCTCTCCAGTGTAGGACAAGGACCACAGGAGGGTCCTCAAGGGGAAAGAAACCTAGTCACACAGATCAGGCCTGAGTCTGGATTAGAAACACAGATTATCTAACTCCAATTCTTGTTCTTCCCACAGAGACACAGCACACCCCAAAGCAAGGGGAAAACAAGCCTCGAGGGGTACAAGCCCCGACAGTGCCCACCAGAGCAAGCTCAAAGGAGGGCGCACGACAAGTCAGCAATATGCTCATCCCCTGTTCCACTGCAGCCACTGCACCTGCAGGCTTACATTTAAAATGAACACCGTTCCTCCACCCCTGGTTTTTGGTTTTCCTTCCATTCCTTTTGCAGTCTTCTTCTAATATAAAATGCTTAGTAATTTGTTGGTAACAGCACTGTCTTAATTTAAGACAAATCCAGAATGATTGATTATTTCTACAGCTACCCACCAATGAGTCTACACAAGAGTCCAAAGGACAAAATCCACATATTAATCTTATACCGTTTAATGTCATGCACAGACACTAATTACATTCTTTGAATACTGCTGTGCATTTACCAAGATTAAGTGACTTATTCTTAATATCTGCAGAACTGACTTCCATGGGTCCTTGCAATTGCTGTGTATCAGTAACCAAATCACAGAGCTCCGCAATCCATACAAACACTGGCTGTGTTTACCAACCTTTTTAGGGTCCCTGAACCAAAGACAGTGCCATTGAAACCCAAAGCACAAAAATATTTCCACAACAGGTGCCTGGATCCCATGTAGTCAATCAAGTTTCCAACGTTTCATAGAAGATACAGAAATTAAAAATCTTTTGCAAAATGAAAGTTCCTTTTCCATACCAAAGTACTACTCTCCCATCACCTACTTTGAAAACCAGTCTCATGAGCAGGTAGAGAAAGCAGCGCTCTGTCTTTGCCCTCATTTCCAAGTTCCAGCTGTTGCTTCGTTTCCACAAGCACAGGCATGCACCCACACACAAGCACACAGACTCACAGCACACACACACACATACTCTCACAGAAATTCCCTGCTTACCCTTCCAGCCCCCTTATCTTGATGGCACAACCAAAAGTGTGACTTATGATAGCTGATAGGGCCCTACAAGTTTCCCAAGAGTCCGGCCTTCATGTGCTTGGCAAGCCGCCCCTCCATCTCAGTAGGGGGCACCTGGCTCAGAAAGCAGCTGGCTGTCACTTCTCCCGACCCTCAACAGCCATAAGCCTAGGAGCCTGGGCAGTCGGTCCTCCCAGGTCCACTTCTGCTCCCCTCAAACTGCCCTAATCCCACTACAGAGATGCCGAGAAGGAAAATGCCCTCAGAGGTCTAAGGAAAAGAACCGCAAACAGTGTGGCTGTGGCCTTGGCTTGGTTCTGCCAGGCTAAGCCCATTCCAGGGTCCCTGGCCCAGTAACTGCTGCCACCTGCTCTCCAACTCTTGCCCTTGTCCTTGGCATTCACACTAACTGACCGCGTAGACTTCTCCTGAGCCAGAGCTTGGCAGGGCTCTCAGGAGCCACCTGACCAATGGGGGCTGGCACAGGGGGAAGAAACTTTGCCAACCTGTTCCTGGCAACTCCGCAGCACTCCAAAGGAACTCAGGGATCTGACCTACGGCCTATACCCACAGCCTGGGCAAAGACTTCACTCCCTGGTCCTGTGTCCCAGCAGCATCCCAGAGGCCCTCTCCACACTACCTTGGCGTTGTGTCTTCCGCCAGCCTGTACCACTGTGGCCCTCCCGTCAGGCACAGCAGGCTCCACGGCCCTTTATTAGCACCCTCAGTTGGGGAGGGGGTCACCCAGAGTACTGGTCCTTGCCAATTTTGAAGATAACTGGCCAACTATTTTGTAGGTCCTCTGCTGTGGTGTGTTTTTACGCACTCTTGGTATGACGTGATGAAAATCCCCCCACCCCATTCACACAGGGTGCTTTACTTGTGATGGCTTCTCGTGCATCCACAGACATTGGGCAAACATGAACTTTAACATCATTTTCACAAGCACACCAAAGACAGCACACGTTGCCACTTTGCTTTTCGCCTGACTCACACACCCAAAGGCTGCCGGGGTTTGTGAGCGTGGCACGCCCTCCTCCCTCCTCGCATCTCCTCGGCTGCACCATGTGACGTCACATACTGAGCCCATCCCCAACACACAGACTTTTGAAATGCTCCCAGTCTGCATTATCTTGGGCACTGTTCACTTGGCACCAACACCTGCAGATGTCTCTGTAGGGGAAATAGCCTAATGTCCCAGCGTGAGATTCACTCGGTCAAAGGGCACAAGCATTGGTGCTCTTTGGATAAAGAATGCCAAGGAGCTTCCCCAAGGGCCAACTCACACCCTCCAGCAGGCGTGTCGAGAGGTGGCCTTCCTCAGCTCTGCAGACACAGTACATCGCCACCTAGGCCCACGGCACCTCCGCAGGAAGAAGCGCGGCAGATGCAATCTCTACTTCTCTTCTCATGGCAGTGGAATGTGCCTTGCAGCCCCTTGGCCCCTAGGCTCTGCGGGAAGAGAGAAAGAGGGAGTGACCTAGACACAGGTGAATGGGCCCCAGTCCCCAGAGCCTGGCAATCCAGGAGAATGCCCACATGAACAGGGAGCCAGAGCGAGCGGGCAGCAGGGGTGCAGGGTGAGAACCAGAAGGTCTGAAGGGAAAGCTGGGCTGAGCCAGGGTGAGGAAGGAAGGTTTCAGATCTAGCAGGTAGGATCGCCGAGGCACCAAGTGAGAGGTGGGAGCCAAGGGAAGGAGACCAAGGACAGCATGATCCTCACCCGGGCCCGATGCCAAAACAAGGAGCTGGGTCCACCTCACTTCATTTCTTCAGGTTCTGTGCCATGTCTGAGACAGAGGAGAGCGCCTGACTTGTTTTTCCCTGCTCTGGATGAAGGGGGTTGTGACTTGGCCAGTGGCCAGAGTGCCCCTTCCCCTTGCTCCCCTTTGCTCCTGCTCACGCAACGATGGACTGAGGCAGTTTGCTTTGATGTCCTCCCTGGTTACCTGGCAGTTTCCTCCCTGACTATCAAACAGCCACTCTCCACTCAATGAAAGCAGCCAGGCAGGCAGATGCCCCTCCCTCCCTCCCAATACTTCAGAAGATGCTGTTGCCTTTCTAGAGCACAGATAGGGTACCTTGGAGGGGCTGAGATCAGGAAGAGAGGGATCTGGGCCCTTTATTTGCATATCCAACAGGCACAGCAAGCCTTCCAGTAGATTGCCCGGTTTCTGCCCTCACCCTCACTGAAACAAGCCTGCAGCTGCTACATAAGTAGCACTTCCCAGGCACTGTTAGGTTGTAATGTAGGAGGGCTCCCTCCTGGGTACTGACCCTCTGTGCTGTAGCAGGTTCCTGTAAACGTGTTCCTGATTTATTTCTCAGGTAGTGTGGGATTTCTCCAAAAGCCTGGTAAATCTATTTGGGATTTTTACTCTGAGTAGTGTGGTAAGAATGGTCAGTTTCCAAAGAAAGACAAACACTTAGAACTCTTAGCACAGGAGAGCTCCAGAGACTAGCACCCAAGGAAGACCAGTGGCCAAGACCCAACAACAGCTGGAGTTGACCTATGGTGTCCAGTGCAAGCTGGCATCAGACAAGGATGACTGACTGGCAGTGACTGGCAGCTGGTTGTGTCAATTTTGGGCATCCAGCAGTACCTGGTGTTATCCAGTGACATCAGGACTGCTAGCAGAGCTGCGCTTTACCCATCATGATTTCCATCCCAATTGAGCAAAAAGGACCCTAGGCTGACGGGCAACATTTCCAACTTGTTACAGTATACTCCTGAGAAGCTCTCAAAGTTTGTTTGCAGATTTTTGCTTAGAATCTAGTAATTGTTCAAAGAAACGCCAGCAATTTCTTGGAAACCGCAAATATCTTCTGCAACTGTTCTTTTGGCAGGAGGTTTGCTAGTAGCCAATCAGTTCTTGCTGCTGATTGGCTGCTGCCCTGTAACCCATCTCTGGCAGATACACCAGCAATCCCGCCACATAACAGGTTGCTGTACTATGTGTAGCTATCTAGTGTGTAACTCAGTTTTGTTCTCCTTAACCACTAAGATCCCTAAGATGCCACCAAAATGCCCTGCACCTTCTAAAGCTTTATTAGTACAGTATTTCATTAAATCAAATTACATAACTGCGGGAGACATACCATATTTAAGGTTTAAACTATAAAAATAGGCATTTATAGGCATTTTTCTGCCCATATCTGAAATTCTTGGTTTTTCACAATTCAAGGGCACTCTAGACTGTTACTCCCTCGAATTTCAAGGGTCCACTGTACTTTGTTGGGGGATCAAGCCCACAGTCTTCCCACTGTGCTGTATCCCAGCCATTTGTTACTGTTCAGTTGAGAATCAGGGTCTTGTTGAGTTACTAAATTGCCCAGACTGGGCTTGAATTTGCAATGCCCTGCTTCTAATTTGCAATTCTCCTGCTTCCATGACCATTTAGTTTACTCTTCAGCCCTAGGGAAAGAGAGGGTGTTCGGCAAAGGTGGTAAAGGCTCTGGGGACAAGAGCCGTGCGTTCCTGCCTGGAACCCAGCTTTCTGAAGTGCAAGACAAGAGGGAAAGGACCCCTCTGGAGTTTTCTTAGGAGAGCAAATTGCCAGGTGGGAGAGACGTCCCTCTGGAAATCTGTCTCACACACAGATCTTCACCAGGCCTTGACGCTGTGGAAGGCAAAATAGAACACCCTGTTTTACAGGAAGCTCAAGTCCACTAAGATTTCTCCCCAGAAAGAGGTCCTTGGCAGCTCATCCGCCCAGCTGCTGTGTTCTCTGTGCCCCGTCACATCCTCTGCATAACCCCATCCCAAGTACCATCCCAAGTACCTGCCAGGTTCCTGACAGTGATATGCACACCACACACAGGTTTATCTTCCAGGAGTTAAGCCTAGTGGCTAAGAGAGAGAGTCAGGCTGGACATGGTGGGGCACGCCTATAATCCCAGCCCTCAGGAGGCTGAGGCAAGAGGATAACCTCAAGTTTGAAGACACATTGGGTTACACAGTGAATTCAAGGACAGCCTGGAGTATAATGTGAAATCCTGTCCCAAAGCATAAAACAAAACTACAAAAGACAGAGATTCAGATGCATGGCAATGAAAAGGGTCCTGTTCACAGATGGCACAGGCCCTGCCGACCTGCTCTGTGGCATGCAGTCAGGCAAGACTTCCCGGAGGAGGCAGAGTCAGGTGCATCATTAGGCTAAAAGGATCAGAAGAAAGCAAGATGATCTTGCAGCACGGAGCAAAGCTGAGCTTGCAAGGCAGGCGGCAAACCGGCGGTGTGTGAAGCAAGAACACCTGTGAGCTCAAGGAACAGTGGCCTCAGCTCACTCCTGGCTTCAGGTGTTACTTCAGGCCCACTATGAGGCTGCAGCCAGGATGTCTTTGCCTGGTGGCAGCTGTCCATCCATAGAGGCACAGAATTCAGCTGAGTAATAATGCAAGTGAGCCTTCTAAGAACTGTGGGGTGCATCCAGAATGGAGAGGCCAGGAAGCCTCAGGAGACCATGAAGAAAGACCCCCCCAACGACGGGGAATGCCAGCTTCACAGAGCACAGCTCTAGCAGCCGT
The DNA here is from genome assembly GCA_004026905.1 of Hystrix cristata. Taxonomy (NCBI): domain Eukaryota; kingdom Metazoa; phylum Chordata; class Mammalia; order Rodentia; family Hystricidae; genus Hystrix; species Hystrix cristata. The sequence goes on from PVJO010015101.1 coordinate 29,114, forward strand.
GTTCTGGAACAGGAAGGACTTCTCTTAAAAATGTGTTAAATGCTTTACAAATGAAAAATGCGCATGTACGTCTCCTAGATCAAATGGAGGCTGAAATTGTTGCTGAGGTGAGGAGTAGTCAGTGTGTCCGCTCACTCCACACCCCTCCCTGGTCATGGAGTTGATCTGGCCTTCTGCTATCTAATCTGACTTCCTGTGAGCCAAGGCTGGAGGTACCTGCCTCCCCTTTCCCCACTCCCAGGAGAGACGCAGGAAGATCTAACCCTGAGCTGAACAGGAGTTTACGGAACATGTACTGCGTGCCAGGCACTTCTCACCTTACTCCCAGTAGCACTCTGATGTACAGATGCTCCTTAGCTTAACAGCGGGCTACATCTGGACAAACCCACTATACACAGAAAAATATTGCCAAGTCAAAATGCATTTAATCCATCTAACTCTACAGAATATCAGCACTCAGCAAACCCCGCTGTAAATTGTTTCCCCTCCACTGCCCAGCATCGAGAGAGAGGACTGAACCACCAGATCAAAAAGTTAAAATTTGGGCCAGGTATGGTGGCACATGCCTCGACTCCAGCACTCTGGGAGGCTAGGGCAGGAGGATCACAAGTTCAAGACCAGCCTGGAGAATTTAGTGACTGAACAAAGCCATGTTTCAAAATAAAAAATTAAAAGGGAGATGGGGATGTAGCTAATGTAGAGGCCCTGGGTTCAATCCCTAGTACTGAAAAAAAATTAAAATTTGGATATTGCTTATACAGAAATGTACACTATTTTCCCACCATTGCAAATTTTAAACATCATAAGCCCAACCACTGTTAAGTCAGAGATGACTGTACACTGTCCCCACTTTGAGGGTGGAGGCTGACACTTGGAGCCTTGGAAGTGTTTCTAAACTTTCATTTAATTTCCGGTATTCAAAAGAATAAATGCTCAAATGATAAAATGTCAGTGCCAACAGCAGAGGCCCAACCCCAACTTTTCCCCCCTTTAAAAGGTGGAAGCTGCCTGGCCTGCTGCCACAAGTCTGTAACCCCTTAATTCCAGCATTCTGGGAAGCTGAGGCAGGAGGATGGCAAGTTCTAGTACAGCCTGGGAAACTTAGCAATTTGGTCACAGGTGGAAGCTGGGGACAGAGGGGCCAGGCAGGGACCAGTCCCCAGGAATGGGGCTACAGGAACACAGGCCTGCTCATGACTGTGGGTGGTTCCACCCTACCTGTGTCCTGTCACCTCCTCAGGCAACGAAGGGACACAGGCAATTAGGTGATTTAAAGCCCATAAAATGAGCTGTGTCACAATGCAAGCCCTCAGGACATTCTTACCCTCTCATTAGGAGCAATAAGTGCTGTCACCACTGCCTGCACCCCTGGGGTCTGCCTGTCCCTGAGCAGCTCTGACAGGGACACTCCACTTTCTCCACCACCACGGTGGCCCCTTCACCTGACCCTCAGCAGCCTGCACTCATACACACATCCATGTTCCACTCGTTCAAGAATATCTGTTTACCACCTACTAAGTGCAGGACCACACAGAGAACAAGGACAGTGTCACACCTTCTACCCCCAGTGAAGGCATCACACCAAAATGAGAGGCAAAATTATTTTCATACACACTGTGGTTGGTGCCACAGTGGAAATCGATGGCAAGAAGCGACAGACAGTAACGGAGGTTGGGAATGAGCTATTAGATGGGGTGATCCGAGGAGGTGGTACTCAAGTTGGGAGAAGAAAGAACAGCTTTTCAAGGAGCTAGGGAAGGAGGTTTCCAGAAGAAGTGAAGCAAGTGTAAAGGTCCTCCGTCACAGAGCAGGGCTCTCAGGAACTAACAAGATCCAGGGAGCTGGGAAACCGGAGCAGGCACAACTAGATGAGAAGCAGACGAGGGCCCAGCCGTCAGGGTTTCAAGCACCGGGGTTACAGCAGAAAGGACTCCAGCAAGTAATATGGGTAGTAATAAAGGGCGACAGCAGAAGCACAGGTAAAAGATGTTACACATGGGCACTGAGGTACAAGTAGGCTGGAGGCAGAGAGGAGGGGACTGTGGAGAAAGTGTAAACTAGAATGACATGCAGTGAGGTACAAGGTCCTCAGCTCCAGGATCTCCTGGGAGCTGGTCGGAGATTCAATCCTCAGGCCTCACACTAAACTTCCAGACATGGAGGCCCCGTCCTCGGTGTCATGACAAGCCTTCCAGGTGATGCCGTGCCCACTAGCATGGTGGCCTCTCTGGGCTGGACAGGTGACAGCATTACTAGTATGCAGGTGTGACCCCAGGGACCAGCTTTGCATCTGTCCAAGGCTAGGCAAGGCCAGACCCCTATAGCCAAGATACTGAGAGCCACAATGTGGATTCTAGAAAAGAATCTTTCCACGTGGTCACCCTCCAGTTATTCCCCACCTCCAGCTGAGGCTAAGAAAGACATCAGAGTGGGGGGTAGAGACTGGGCTGCACGGGAAGGGAGGTGGGCCCAAGGGTGAGACTCCATGGAAGAACCCTCACCTAGCATGCTCTGGGAGCAAAAGGCTCTGGGTTCCATCCCAGCACCACAAAACAAGGAGAAGGAAGGAAAAGAGGAGAAGAGAAAACAAAAGAAGGGGAGGCGGGAGAGGAAGAGGAAGAGAACTTGGCATTATTCCATCTGTGCCCTGAAGAAGACAGCAGGGAGGGAAGAGCTTCTACATCCCTGCGGCCACTGTCCTCAGCTACATTCAAATTGCATGAGAGGAATGCAGACCAGGCCTCAGTGTCCCCAGGGCAGGGCTGCTGGGAGGCAGAGACGATTACCGCTTGTTGGACAAAGCTGCCTGTGGAATCTAGACAAATCTCTCGGGACCCTTAGTTGTGCTGCCCCATCTGTCCCCTCGGGCTCAGTGCAGCCCAAGGGCTGTTACGCAACCAACAGGTAACAGAGCCAGGACTTCATGTGCAAAGGCCATAAGAACCAAATCACCCCAGGGCCGGACTTGCCCTCCTGGGCCCCAGCACATGCCACTTTCTCCTCATTTTCTCAGCCCAACACATACCCAGAGAGGAGCTAGGCATAGTGGAATGCACCTGTAATCCCAGCACTCCTGAGAGGCTGAAGCACGAGGATCACAAGTTTGAGCCTAGCCTGAGCAGCGTAGCAACTTAATGAGACCCTGCCTCAAAATAAAGGGCTGGAGACAGAGTTCAGTGCAAAGGCCCTGGGTTCAGTCCCCAGTATGGAAAGAAAAAAGGAAGGAAGGAGGGAGGAAGGAAGAAAGGAAGGAGAAGGGAGAGGCGGGGGCAGGAGAGGAGGAAGGCAGAACATAATAGTCTACCTCTCCCTTCTACATACAGAGAGGAGGGCAGGTTCTGCCCAACAGGGTTATGTTTTTGTTCCAGGATGATAACACACACCACACTCACCGAATAACTCAATGAATATCAACTGTATTAGACTTCAATGTTTTATGCAATATACAAATTCTGTGTACCTCATCTGATTGTGTGTGAATTCAACTTCTTTTCGATTACCCCTAGTGACAAGAACTTGCGCCTTGCATTTTCAGAGCTCATTCACTCAACCGTTGCAAAAGCCACTTGCTGAGTCCCCAACAGGTCCCAGGCAGCCTGTCACGCAGGACACCAGAAGTTATCATCGGGCGGCACCTTGTGTGTCCACCGGCTGGCAGGTCATCCAGAGTGCTGTGGCTCAAGAACTCGGGCTGAATCAAGCCTCAAAGGAAAGAAAGGTCGAGACCAACCAGTTAGGTCTGCAGTGACAAATGTGGCATTTGCTATCTCTGCTGCGGGGACACAGAGGTGCTCACAATCTAATTAGGCAAATAAAACATAAAGAACCACAAAGCACTCGCATCGGCGTCCAGATCGAGGTACGACTCACAAGGCTGACATTTGAGAAACCACCTGAGAAGCTAACACGACCACAAGTTGCAGCTTTCTCATCTGAGAAGTGGGGTCCAACTTGCCCAGCCTGTCTGCAAAGAATCGAAGGAGCTGAAGGCTAAAACCAGAATTCTGCGACATCACCCCTAAGTGAGTCTGCCAGAGAACTGATCTGCCTGTGCCAGAGAGCAGAACTCGGGGTCAGCGCCCCAACTCTCCATCATTTCCTCTTCACGGCTGCCAGGACACATCGTGCCAAGGTCAGCAACAGTGTCCACGTCTCCTAGTCCAGCAGTTACCCCGCGTGTCCTTTTGCTCTCCGGCCTCTAGGCCACACAGTCAATGATGAACCTTTTTCTTTCTTGAGGATTTTCTTCTCCAGGCTTCTGCCACTGCACTGGTTCCTGGTGTCCTTCTCTTGCCTGCTGCCCTTCCCACACCCTCCTCCAGCTCTTCCTCTCCCCTCACCCACAGCCCACTCCATGACCGTCCCAAGTCCCAGATTCGCTTTGCCACAGCCTACGTGACATGTATGGTGGCAGCCCTCAGCCATCTGCTGTTCGGTGTGTCACGGCAGAGCTCTCTGCTCTCGAGATGTGCACCCCATCTTCCCACTCCACTCCAGACACCAGCGTCTGCCCACTGCTAAGGCCAAACCTCAGAAGTCATCTCTGATTTACCTCCTTCCTCACCTTCAAATGTAATTCATGAGCAAGTCCTACTGGCACTACTTTAATAAACGTAGAATTCAACAGTTTCTCTTCACTTGCCTGGCTATCGCCCAGGCCAGGCCACTCTCCTGTAATAAAGAAGCTGCGATAAAGCAGTATGGTCTCTCCAGTCCACTCCCACCCTCTGCCAAGCAAGCTGCAGAAGCTGATTCCCACCTCGGCTCCAAATGCCACCCCAACCATATCCCCACGCCACCACTGCCAGCCAGCCCTCCTGGTGTCCCCTCAACAACCAGGCTTGCTCCGGTTGCATTTGAGAGATGTCCTTCTACAGCTCTGGTAAGTGACCACCATCAAGACATCGAACACTGTCATCTGCTATGATGTTATCTGCCAGAAGCTGCTAGATACCTGCACTGGGTTGAATCATGTCTCCTCCGATCCGTGTCTAATCAGAACCTCAGAATGTGGCCATATTTAGAAACAAGGTCTTGAGAGATGTAATTAGTTACAGCATAGGGTGGGCCACAGATCCAATGACTGGTGTCCTTATAAGAAGAGGACACATATGTGCCACTCGCACAGCCAGGGAGGAGACCATGGACAACGGAGACCAAAAGTGAAATGATGCAGCTATGGGCCAAGGACCACCAGAACTTGTCCGCAGCCACCAGCAACAAGACGAGGCCAAGGACGAAGCCTCATACACCCCAAATTTGGACTTCCACTTTCAGAACTCTTATATTCTCTCCAGTCCTTGTCCCAGCCCTGCAAAGACAGAATTCCTGTTCTTGCTTTACAGAGGGGGAACAAAGTGTCAGAGAGGAGATGTCCCCCGCTCAAATCCACAAAGACAGTAAGTGGCAGAGCTGAGAAGCAAACCTCATCCAGCCCTAGGAAGTGAATTCCCTGCGCCGGCTGAGCGGCCTCTTGCCTTTTATAGAACAGACCAAAAAGAAGGCTTGAGAAGCAGCAGCTGAAAGCCCTGGCCGCTAAAAGGGCTCTGGCAGCTCTGCTGTCACACAGGTTTCTGGGAAGCTCGGGTCACCAGGGAGAGAGGAGTGGGTCACCAACCACACAGCGAAGAAACTCCTAGGCAAGGAGGGCTTCCCTCTGTGCTGTAATGAACATTTTTGTTGCTGGGACAGACCACCCACCTAAAATATATATATATACATATATACACACATATATATGGTTGTATAAATATATACTCAAGGTTTTATTGTATGCAATATGCGATAATTATTTTTTTGCTCATCACAGAGTCCTTTGTAGTCCCTGACCTGAATCACTGTTATTACCCTTGGCTCCAATGCTAACGAGCGTACCTTCTGAACAGGCATTCTGGGCGAAAGATCCAAAAATCTTTAACTGGTTGAGCCATGGAACTTGGAATGGCATCTGGCATGTAATTATTTTTAACAAGAAAAAATAGCCCAGCTTGTCAGCTTTCCATTTCAAGCGAAGACACACTGGCCGCAGCACACGCCCGGGCGGGGTGTCCTGGGAGGACACAGATCAGCCTCCCTGCTTCTGAGCTGGCTCCATGAATGCGGCTTTCAGCCTCTGCTCAGACTGTCCTTGCGTCGCTCCATCCCCGCGTCTGAGGGGAAACTTGGCCTATCTGGGCTCCCAAAACCACTGTGGAGAGGTTTCACGCAAGTTTTCTAAAGCTTTAATGAAAACGGGGCTTGTTTGCTTTATCATTTAAATTTAAAATACATCTCCGGCCAAGGAGAAATACTAATCCCACAGAACCTGGGCTGCTGGGAAGGAGAGGGAACAGCCAGCCACAGGCTCCTCGTCCCCGTGAAAAGCAGCAGACCCCTGCTTCAGCCCAGCCTCTACAGGGTGTTATTCTAAGTACTATAACTGTTGTCACGGTTACTGTTATCTTCAGACAATACCCCCTACCCGCAGCCTGTCCCTGGGGAATGGCACAGCCACTCAGGCCTCAGCGTCCTTCCTCTGCACAAAGAGGAACTAGATACACAGCAAGAAGCCCTCAGCCTGAAGTCTGCTCTGAGGGTGGAAGGAGATGAGAGCGGGCCACAGCATGCACAAGGACCTGCAGTCCAACAAAGGGAGGACCAGGAGAGGGAAAGGACATGCCCGCACCCACCTACCCCTGGCCATCAATATGGCTCTTCCCATTCTGAATGGAGAAACAAAATGGGGGCCCATAAACACTTTTATGTTTCCTGAATTGGTCACTGGGCAGAAAAAAATGGCAGCTATTGAACTGCATGGCCTCCAAAGAGCAATAACGAGGCCTGGAGGCCTGGCTCACCAGATGTGACAAAGGGGCTGGGACAAACAAGGGACGGGGCTTCAAGCCAGGATGAAGATCAAAGGCCAAGGGGCTGGGGGTGGGGTGACAGTGTTCCAGGGCCCCCTGCCCCTGCCCCTGCAAGGCCCAACAAGCAGGACACTCCTGCAGGACTCAACTCAAATTACCCCGGAGCCTCAGAGGCGGGATCTGTGTCTTGCCAGAAAGAAAGGGCTGAGAAACTTCCAGGAAGCTGCCAAGTCTGCGCGTGGGCCTCGGGAGTGCAGGCCAGCGGTCCTGAGAGGCCGGGAACAAACTTCAGTTCACAGGAGGACAGAGAAGGGCTGCACAGATGCATCCTTCTGTGTGCAGCTGGCCGGCAGCCAGGGCTGGGCAGGGGTGAGGCCCGCAGCCTCCAGGCTCCGGGTCAGGCGGCCCCTCCCCACCCAGGCCACCGGGAGCAGCAGACAGCTCCCCAAGGTGGGTGTCTGGGACTCCAGAACACCCGGGAAGAGCAGCAGAGGGCAGGAGCAGCTTGGTAAGCCGAGCGTGGGACCCACACGTGGGCTCGGGTGGACAGCTATTAACTTCTCTCAGGTTCCCTCTGATTTTACATTCAGAAGCAGGATGGCACTCAAAGATCGTCTGCAACCCAGCTAATGTTTAAGAATCTGTTTCTTATAAATTCAAGAAATAAAAGATACACACACAGGATTTCCCAACAGCATGCAACACCCCACAGTAGGCGAAGCTTCCTTGCTGGCTTCAAAGGCCCCCGCGGGCCCCTCAACAGCAGTGGCCGTCACCGGCGTCCTTGTGCATCCTCGCAGAGCTGTCTGCGCATGTACGCATGTGCACGTGTGTGGTGTGTGCGTGTCCCTCCTCTACTCACAAATAAGAGCAGTCAGCTAAGAAATTCCAAAACAGCCACTCATCATCTGCAGCCTCACTGAGCAACACGCACTGAGCGCCAAGTCGGGATGAGCCCTTTAGAACTGAACCTGCTAGCCCAAAGTCAGAAGCAACCAGCCTGAGAAGCTAACCTGCAGGCTGGCGGAACTCAACACCGGAGAGTCACTGAGTCTGCTGAGGTCACAGCCTTCACTGGCAACTCTCCAGGACCAGGCACCGAGCAAGGCAAGCAGGGGCTGTCATCACTGGTCCCATTTTACAGAAAACAAAACTAAGGTCAGGAGGTCACACATCTGCTAAGGGGTGGGTAAACAGGATTCAAGTGCACTCTTCTCTCCTTGTCACCAGGGGACAGGCACGTAGCCAGGGAAGAGCAGCAGGGATTTTCAGCCAGCACTGCTGAGCGACTCTGCCCCGGACACCATGGAGTCCAGGTGGGGACTGTCCTTAAAGAATGTGGGTTAGGGGCTGGGCCCTCGGCATGGCGCATTGGGAAGGTGGTGAAAGCCTTCAGGAGATGACATTGAGGGCAACTTCAGTTCACGGGAGCTGTGTCCTGGAAGGGGAGGGTGTGACATCAGTCTCTTCCTCGTGTTCTTCCGCTTCCTGGGCACCATAAAGTTAGGATTTTGCTCCACACATGCTCCCCAGGAAGGGCTGCCTCACCACAGGCCCCAAAGCCACAGGGCGGCTGACCATGGGCACAAGCTGTGAGCCAAAGTAAATCTAAGCTGGGGGCTGGGGATTTAGCTCAGTGATTAGAGTGCTTGCCTTGCAAGCACAAGGGCCTGAGTTCGATCCCTGGCACCACCAAAAACAAAACAAAACAAAACAAAAACAAAAACAAAAAACAAAGTAAATCTAAGCTGACTGTCTCCAGCATTTTGTCATAATGACAGAAAGCTGAAAACACAAGCACTCAGCTGGGAAAAGCAATGGAGGCAGAATCTAAGTCTTTGGTTCTGCTTTTGATTCCCATTCTCATACCCCAAAACACAGGATGGCCGTGCCCGCTCAGCAATCAGAGCCACACAATCTCACCTCGCCTCCAGCCACCCTAACACAGTAGTGCCACCCGCTCTCTAACCATGAGGAGACCCGGCCGCAGAGACTGAGTGCTCAGCTTTCCAAAGTCCCCTGGGAGACAGACCCTCCAGGAGCGGCCGGCAGGCCCAAAGCTGGATCTCCACCCCACCACGGCAACCCTCAGCCAGAAACCGCCCTTCAGATTCACAATGACAGTGAGAAACGGTACAGCACTGCAGAGTCATGCTCGCCCCTCGGCAAGGCCCAGGTGTCTCTGGCCTACTCCAGGGAGGAAGAAGTTTAGCACCATCTTGTCACGTGATGTGCTTCAAGAGCCTCAAAAAATGCCAGAACCTCTAACCTGGTAATTCTGGTTGCAGAAATCTAAGAAATCTGAGAGAGGAACTTACACACATACACGCACTCATGTCAGCATTATTATGACAGAAAAAGAGAAACATTCTTAATACCCAACACTGCAGGCAAAAACTGAAAACAGAGCAAATGATCACTGAGATGCATGCTGCAACACGCTGCATTCAGTGTGACACTCAAAGGCCTCCTTTGTGCACCTCAGCAAACGCTCAGAGGACGTTAAGAGAATAAGCCAAGAAAACTGTCAACACTATAGGACCTCAAGTTTTGAAGAAACATGCAAAGAAAAGAAGGGAAATGCAGTAAGATGCATTCACATTAATTATTTTCTTTCTTAGACCTTTAACATTTCCCACATTTTCCACCAAAAATACATAGCCGCGTCAAGATAGGCATTATTAGATGAGATGATGACCAGTGCCCTGGATTAAATGAGCAACAGGCATAATTAGAAATCAGCTGAAGAATTTACTTAGCTTGCCTTGTTGTTGTTTTCAGATTTTGCTCCAAATATGTTCATGATCCTACAAAACCAGAGCGAGAAGCTAGAAAGACATTGACGGACAATCCAGTAAAAAGTGGCTCTAGTGCAGAAGAGCAGAGCAGAACAGAGGAGGTGAGTCCAAGGATCTGTCCGCACTGGGCAGATGGGCGATCAGCAGCCAGAGCAGTGTGGCAGAGAGCTAAAGGGCCTCAAGGGAGTGACCTGAGGAAAGGACGGAGGACCTAGACAGACAGTACTCCTCAGGGGACAGCTCCAAGATCTCAACATACACCTGAATCCTCCAATTGCACCAAGCCTGTTCATGCTGGGTGTTTGCATTCATACTATAACAAGGTTTAATTTGCACATTAGAGAGGAGATTAACAGAGATATTTTACCCTAGCTCTCAGCAACCTCAACACACGAACTTCCTTAAATTGACAGTGTTCACCTTCTCACTTAGAGGAAGCGCTTGCTGGCTACTCTCTGGCATCTCCAAATTGCTAGCATCCCTACCCTTGCACTTCTGGACCATTATGAAGCAAACCCAGGGATACCTGAGCACAAGCACTGTGCTTGCTACACAGTTGAGCTGATAACTCCAATGGCTAGGAGACAACAGACAGGTATCGATACAGTCTACCTGTCTGTCAATCTACCTGGATACACTAGATGAAGGGGTGACTCAAATTTGGGCATGATGGAGTAGGATGGCGCAAAATTTTTTTTTAATTTTTTTTTCCTTTTTTTGGTGTTTTGAGACTGGTTCTCACTATAGCCCAGGCTGGCCTCAAACTCACAGTGATCCTCCTGCCTCAGCCTCCCAACTGCTGAGATTACAGGTGTGTTCCACCATGCCCAGCTGGGGCAAAATTTCAGAACAGAGTACAATTTAAAATGTACTAATTGCTTATTTCTGAAAATTTACATTTAAACTTTTGGACTACAGTTGACCACAGGAACTGAAAACTCAAAAAATAAAACCTCAAGAAGGGGAGACTACTGTCCTCTTAGAACAAAGCCAGGGAGCATTCAGGGGAAGCGCAGGTGATGGAAAGCAGAGAGCTGGAGAGGCCGGGCGCATGACCAGAGCCCCAGGCCCAGCCGTGCAGGGAAGGCCATGGTGAATCCTGACAGTGTACACACTGTTCACCAATCCATCCAACTGCAGCATTAATCTTGCAGACAGAGCAAGGGTGAGGGAGAAAATATGGAAGTCAGGCACCTTGCCAAGGGGAAAACGCAGATGCCAGAAGACGGGAAGCGGAAGCCGCAAAGGCAGGCTCCGCGATGTCTCTGCCTCACCTAGCACATCACAGGACACTACGGAGACTCGGGACTCCGTCAATCTAGAGGCAGCTCCTTGCACTCGGTTCACGCCAGGGACAGGAGTAAGGACAGGTCAGCAAGGTCCCGAGGACGCTGGCTTTTCCCATAAGCCTTTGCCACTTTATCTAAAATACATGCTTGTGTTGTTTTGATTAGAAACCCACTTCTTTAAAGAAAAGCATTAGAGCCAGAATTTGCGCATGCTAGGAGCAGAGCTTCCTATTTTAACGCTCACATCCCTCTTTCATATCCCCATGTGCTAAGAGGCGCTGCATCCACATGCAGTCGGCTGTCAGTGGGACACACTTCCCCGGCCACCTGGCACCGGAGCCCACATCCCGCCAGCCACGGCAGGCTTTCCATGCGCATGGTTCCAAGCATCCGCTTATGCAGGTAAGCTGGGAAGGGGCTGCAGACGTGGGATCCTAGTACACGCATCACTTTGAATAAAAAGACAACCTTAGCACAAAAGAATATAAACTACATGAGCTTTAGAAGCAGTGTTTGTCCTTGCTTTGTCCTTCTTGTCAAAGGCTCTTTGCCTTCCCTGAAACACAACCTCCCCAAAGCAGTTAGCATGAGCTGATCAACAAATCTAATCCTGTCACTCTGTGCCGCCAAATCCTCTTGGCTCTCCCTGGGCTGCCAGGCAAAATCCACACTCCCCTGCCAGCCTTTTTGGACCTGGCTCCTTTCCCACGTGCCACATTGCAATTTGCTCCAGCAAACTGGGACCCTGCAGCACCCAGAGTGGGTCAGGGCCTCACCCCTCCGAGCCCAACAGGTGCCAGCCCGCCTCCCACCATGTCCGTCCAACCTGTCTGCCCCAGTAACTCTGCACTTCTACTCCTTGGATTCAGGCAAGTCCTGCCTCTGGAGGCTCCCCGATTGGGCCCCAAATAGTCAATGCGCTGGTTTTCTGCTTCTGTCCCTTCCTGGTTCCCCATAGACCACTTCTTTGCATCTAGGTGTCTGAGGTTCTAAAAAACTGCAACTACCAAGACCTGCTGAGCTCTTAGGACGGCTGAGACACTATTCTAAGCATTTTAAATGCATTATTTCTCTTAATCTTTACAAGTCCATAAAGTAGGTGCTATCAGAGTACTTATTTCACAGGCAGAACAACCAGAGTTCAGTAAAGCAACTGAACCAATATCATACAGCTAATTACTGGTAGAGCAGCGATTCAAACCCAGGCAGTCTGATCTGGACCTGAGAGGTCTGCTACACACAGCTGTGTGAGGTGCACACCACACAACACAGAAATCCACCACTGGTGTCATATATAGCTTGGCAGTCCCAACAGAAATATAAGGCAAACTATGTACATAATTTTAAATTTCTTTTAGTAGCCACACATTAAAAATAATAAAATGAAACAGGTGAAATTGATATTAACTAACATGTTTTATTTAACATAGTATGTCTAAATCTTATTTCAACATGTAATCAGTTTTCAGGTTAAGATATTTTGGAGTCTTTTTTGTGCTGTCTTCAAACTACAGTGTGCGTTTTAGAGACAATACAAATCAATTTGGATTTTTCCATTTCTCAGGTGTTCAACAGCCACATGTAAGTGGGCACCATGCTGGACCGCAGAGTCTAGCTCCAGCCTGAACCAGCCTGAACCAATCTGGGCCTCAGTATCCTCACGATAACAAGGGTGGACATGACCTCTGCCTCTTCCCTGCCAGATCTGGCTCAACACCACCCATTAACGGTCAGCACTAACATCTACAAAGATGATGCCAGACGGCAGTGCATCCTGCAGCCCTCAAGGGCAGGCCCTCATCACAAGAATCAGAGACGATCCTCGAGGAGGCCAAGCATTCTGTGCAAAGTCACTGCCTGCGAGTCAGGCTCTGCTGTCTTCACTCACCACCTGCCGACTCCTCGCAGGGCACCCTAGCAAACGACTGCCTCCTTCCCACGAGGAGACACCACCCCTCCCCTGGAGACAGCAGGCTTGCCACTGCAATGTAATGGGCCATGCTGCACACCAACGTTTAAAGAGGTCCCGTCTCGCACCCTTCTCTGCTTCCTAGGCCGAGGAACACCTGGAAGTCTAAACCGCTCAACAGCAGGGCAACGGTCTCATCCTTAAAAAGCATAATTTATTACTCCAACAATAAAAGCATCCTGTCAACGTCGGGGGAAGAGTGGGAACCTGTGCAGCCAGCAGTGTCAAGCTGGGAGGGTGCATGTGTTTGTCCTTGGCCCGGGACCTACTAGGGTAAACACAAGGAGCCTGCTGCTGGTCCCTTCCCGATTACTAAAGTCCCATCCAGCACAGAGGTGTCCCAACCCCAGGAGAGATGGGGTCTGAAGGAGGAGTGCACATCTGGCCGTGAGCCTACACTTACCCCCTAACTCGGGCTCATCCCCAAGCAGCCTGAACTGGGGGCCCAAAGCAGAGCCTGAGGGAGCAGCCACGCCTCGCCTATCTATGAAAGGCAAAGAGCTCCACCCTCAGAACCCTTCTCCAGTAACATGCCAGGGGATGGAAAGAATGTGGACGATCCTTGGGGCTGCCAGATGGGAGCAGATAGGATCTGTGTTAGGAGGACAAAGGGACAAGGACCCCTGCCTTCCAGTCATATTTCCCCTGCTTCAACTTAGCTTGGGCAACCCCCTGATTGCACTGTGCCCCAAAGCCTGGAGATAGGCTTTGGACCTATCAGCAAACCGGCCCAGGACCCCGGGCTCTTCCGCATCGCAGCAGTCCCTCCCCTGAAGGGGCAGCTGGCTTGGGGCAGAAGAGCAAACCACTGAAGACACACAGGCCCCTGGGGCAGACTGCTGCTGGCTTCACGGCCTGTTGATTAGCAGGGTGGATTAGCCCTTCATCTTGGGAAGTGATTTAGGTCTTTGTCTCTCTCGAACGATCTGTAAAATGGGCAAATCGCCATCACCCCCGAGACTGCTGCACGGATTAAATAAGTACAGAGTGCTCAGAACAGAACCCAGTAACAGCCACTTCTGGTGCACTGACATGACCTTGCAGAGGAGGAAATCAAGGCCAAGAGAAGGGGAGCGGTGGACATCCTTCTGCAGACAGGGCTCCAGCCTGGGTCCCGGCGTTCCCAGAGGGGAAGGTAAACAGAGAAGCAGTGCGTATACGCAGGCTTGGCACAGGGCTCCGCACAGATTTACTAAACATCATTACGCCACAGGCACAGCCCTGGAGTGCCTCTCCTGCTGCTCAGGGACAGGCTGGCTGAAAGGACCAGCGCTTAATGAGCCGCCCCTGGGGAGGCACTTAGCCTACCAAGGAAGTGAAGTATCCAGCCGGAAGTAGGAATTTTCCAGCTTTACAGATCAGGAAGGTGAGACAGGGGTGTGCAAGTGACCAGCCCAGGAAGCCCTGAGAGTCATGAGGGAGAACTCACACCCACACTGGGCAGGGGAGGGAGGTGGAGCCGACACTTTGCCCACCGTGCTCCCAGCCCTCTACGCATGTGAAGGACCATCTGTGGTTTGGAGTGTCTCTCACCAACTATCAGAATGGTTCAAATCCCAGGCAGAGGCCCAGGTTGTAAAAAGCCCAGGCTCTCGGCCATGCAATAAATAAATGAATAAATTGCGCTGATGAGCGGCCCCTCTCCTGGCAGGGGACCTGCTGCTCCCTCCTCCTGTAATTCAGGCCTCCAGTGGAAGAACTAAGCAGCAATTAAGTCCTCAGGAGCACTCCAGGGGCCCTCCTCCTGGGAGCCCCTTCTATTCAGCTGCAAGTGGGCAATCTGCTTCCTAAAGGCTGGTCCAATGGTTGGTGCGGCCGAGGCTATCAAGCTCAGGGCAGGCACACCAGCTCCACTGGAGGGGCCCTGCAGGCTCACATTCCCTGCCTGACATGGGAAGCAGGGAGAGAAGCAGGGGAGCCCTACCGGAGTAGGGAACGGTGCCCGCCCGGCAAGGGGGCCCCTTGAGGACAAAACACACTGCATCCCTGCCCTCCCACCATCTGACCTTGTGGGTGTCACCGCCCCTCTTCTGGGTGGCGATTCTACCACAGTTTTGGTTTGGGGCAGATGAAAGGGCAAGGAGCAGGCCCTCAGCGTGCCTATGGGCCCCGGGTTAATGGCTTTGCGCGCACTGTCTCGTTGAAATTGCGAAAACACTCTCTTAGCCTTGATTCACAGATGTGGAAACTGAGGCAGAGGCAAGTTAATTTCACTATACAATGATCTAACCAACAGGACGGCTGTGACCCTCGATTCCGGCACTGCGCTCCTGCCCATCACGCCATGGTGATGCTTCTGGATTCCTGATGGGCATGAAGGGCCTGGCCAGAGGAGTGTCATCCACCTTGGGGTGTCTGTGATCCCCGGAAATGCCAACGCACCACAAGGCCCCAGTTTGCACCCCGGAATCTGACCTGGCATACAAGAACGCCAGCATAGTAGCAGAGTGTGGCAAACTCACACGCCCTGCAAAACAGACACATGAGCTCTCCGCTCTCACGTGGAAGAGATCACCACACAGCTGGCCCATCCATAGCACACAGCAGACTAGAGGCTGAAGCTACACCAGATACCCTCGCCAGTTCTGTTACGCTGTCTTAGTCCTGACTGAGTAATTTATAACGAAAGGCTTATTCGATTCGTGGTTCTGAATGCCGCGTGGCTGCACTGGTGAGTGCTTCCTGCTGTCGGGTCTCAAGGCAGCCGGGACATCC
Source organism: Hystrix cristata (assembly GCA_004026905.1). NCBI lineage: Eukaryota > Metazoa > Chordata > Mammalia > Rodentia > Hystricidae > Hystrix > Hystrix cristata. The sequence continues at coordinate 44,730 of PVJO010015101.1, forward strand.
AGGACATCGGGTGTCCCTTCATTCCGCCACAGGCCAGCCGGGCAAGCGCCCCACCTTATGACCTCCTTTAACCTTACCGACCTCAAAGGTCCCAGCTCCAAACGCCAAGGGCGGATTGAGTTCCTGTAATTTGACACCTGGCAAGAAGGGTTAAACTTCAGCCTGGGTTTCAGGAGGACCTATAAACAGCACTGGCCATTGACGTGACAGGTGGACAGCAGGACCCTGAGGAAACCTCTGGAAAATGATTCCATTCATCACAATTTCCAGATGGGTGTACAGTGCCCCAGCACTGAATCTCCACACATACGCGGGGGCTGCCCACCTCCACCGTGCAGACTGGGTGGCAGTGTCACATGACAAAGCTGGTGGGGGGGGGGGAACCAGGTTAACACGGATCAGGGCTGAAGGAGCCCAGCACAGCGCAGGCATCAGCTCTCCCGCGGGAGGAAGACTCCACCAGACCTGTGCTGGGGTCACTTCTGCTCGGGTGGCCTCAGCTGGGTGCCTTTTATTTTTTTACATTACTGAAGGTTGAACCCAGGGCTACTGAGCCACATCCCCAGTCCTTTTTTAAAAAAAGTTTTACCCAGCTGGATTCAAACTTGAAAATTCTACTTCAGCCTTCTGAGTAGCTGAGATTATAGTACGAACCACCATGCCCGGCTTTGGTTGAGTTTCTTTTTTTTTTTTCCTTATCTTTTTTTTTTTTTTCCTTTTTGGTGGTACTGTAGAACGAACCCAGGGCCTTTGTGCTGAGCTATATCCTCAGTCCTGCTTTTTTTTTTTTTTGAGACACAGTCTCATTAAATTCCTCAGGCTGGACAGGATCTTGTGATTCTCCTGCCTCTGCCTCCCAGAGTGCTGGGATTACAGGTGTGTGCTACCATGCTCAGTTTGGTTGAGTTTCTTTAAGTGTTTGCTTCATGTACCAAAAGCACAGGCAATAGAGTGAAGAACTGCTAGATGGGACTTCATCAAAATTAAGTCTTTATTAATGAAGGGACACTATCAAAAGCAAGAAAGGATAACCCACAGATGTGAGAGAGAACACCGACAAATCCAGAAAGAGATTAACATCCAGAATGCATAAAGAACTTCTACAATTCAACAATAGCAATAACTTTCTCTCCAAAGCAGACAAAAAGAAAGCAGCAATATGTACCAAGTACAGGTACAAATTGCCTATGATGAATGTTATCACTATGTGTATCTAAAATATACCATTAAAATAAAATTTAAAAAAAAGAAAGAAGACAGACAACAGCCAAGAACCATATGAAGACTCTCAGCATCATTAGTCATTAGGAACCCACAAACCGAGAATTGCAACCACAATGAGACACCACAAGGTACTTGTCAGAAAGGCTATTGGAAGGAGGTACAGGAGGAGGAGGAGGAGGAAAACAAAAGTGATGGGAAGACGTGGAGAAAGGGGATCCCCGTGCAGTCACTGTGGAAAACAGGACTGCGGCGCCTCAGTTCACAACACTTTTGTTTGCCAACAATTTGGTCTGAAAACAGAAGCGTTAGGCAGAATTTTGGTTTTGTTCGCAAACTGCATCGGGTAACAAACACAACCACAGCAG
>PVJO010015102.1:0-45925 GCA_004026905.1 Hystrix cristata
CACTCGATTGCCTGGGGCAGCCAGAGAGACACAGAACAGGGCACTGTCGGTGGGCAGGGAGTGGGGCTGCCGAGGCTCCCGCGAACCACACGCGTCCCGCCCGTATACAAAGCGAACCCTAAAATTCCTTTCTACTGCTGGGCCCTGAGGAGGGCCGATTCCAGAGCCATGAAAGACTTGCCAGGTGGGGGGGCGAGGGCAGGACTAAGACTTTTGCTAAGTCCATCAGTTTAACGTTGGGCCTAAAAGGAGGAAGGGAAGGGTCCTCTGCCTCTCGGAGCTGGAGGGCGAACAAAAAATGGAGAAAAAAAAAAAGAGCAAAATCGCAGCTAAAGGCCTTGAAAAAGCAGAAGGCAACCTTCGCTTCTTTCTCCCTGCTGTGGGTATCACTGTATGGGGACTTAGCTCCTCTGAAAAGAGACTGCAGCAAGTAAGAGCAAAGTTAGACTCCAGGAGGGACTGCCAGAGCCACTAAGGGATCCAGAGCTAGAGACGGTGGCAGAAAGACAGGTGAGGAGAGACCTGGAGCCTCTTCCCGCTTCCTCCCCTCCCCGTTAGAGGACTTAGGTTATGGGCGGCACTAATTCCATTCCTTCTCTCAGTGCTTGAGAAAATTAAAATCTATAACCCTTTCCCCACCCCACCAGCCTCCAGGGAGCAGACTGCATTAGGAGGAGAAATGGAAAATGACAGCTGCGAGCCAAGGAGGAGGCGGGGCTCTGCTCTGGGAGTCAGAACACCTGGGGCCCTCTCTGGCTGTGGCCAGCAGGAGGGCAGGAGGAGGGAGCCTAACTGTCCTTCTGAGAGTCTGACCTCCGGCCTTCCTGCTGCAGTGCCAGCTGGGCCTGGACTAGGGAGGGTGCATGGAAGAAGGACTCGGGAGAGGAGGAAGAGGACGGGGACAGTGTGGGATGCATGACGCGGATGGAGCCGCTGAGAAAGGGCCCGCACTGACCTCGGCATTGGAGAGCTGGTACCAGGGCTGCTGGCCGTAGGTGAAGATCTCCCAGAGCACCACGCCAAAGCTCCACACATCACTCTCAGCGGTGAACTTTCGGTAGAGGATGCTCTCAGGCGGCATCCAGCGGATAGGCAGCATGGTGCGGCCTCCCACCTGCAGGCAGGCACCCCACGTTAAAGACAGAGGCCGTTCTCGGGGGCCAGCCCAGGAGAAGCACAGCAGTACCATCTCGGACAGAGACAGCAGAGAGACGGACTGTCCTCCCACAGGGACTGAGGAGGAAGATGTGGGTGGATGAGAAGCCAGAGGCTCAGGAAGGAAGAAGGGTGCAGTCAGCCAGAGTGCAGTGCTAGCAGACTTGGGGTGCAGGACATCTATGGTTTGGGTGCTGGTGAGGGGCTGGGGACGAGGGACCCTTACGCGGTAATAGTCAGTGCTGTAGATGTCCCTGCTCATGCCGAAATCCCCGATCTTGACCACCAGACCCTGGCCCACCAGACAGTTGCGTGTGGCCAGGTCACGGTGCACAAAGTGCAGGCCAGCCAGGTACACCATGCCTGCAGCCACCTGGCTAGCCACAGCCAGCAGCTGCCCAAGGCCCAGGGGACCCGGGGGCACATCCTCCCCGCCAGCCAGCAGCTTGGCATCCGGCCCGTGGGACCTGCAGAAGACAGAGGGAGACAGGGTAGGCTGAGAGGACAGCACCCCGGGAGCCTGAGGAAGGGAACCCCCCAACGCTGGTGAGGGGGACTGGGGGGGAGACTGGAGCACGAAAAGACAAAGGGAAGAATGGGAGGCAGCTGTCTGGAGGGGTGGAAGAGTGGGATCCAAACACATGTGCCCGACCCAGCTTCCGCCAGAGACAGCCTGCCTCTCCTGCCCACATCGTCCTCTCAGGCAACCCCAAACTCCACGCCAGCATCCAGCTGCCCACTGCCCCCGCCTCTCTTGGTTGCCATGGGCAAGCCAAGTCCAGCTCAGATTCTTCCCCCCAAGCCTGTCCTTGCCTCAATGAAAGGAGCCCCCCTCCGTTCCGGCCTGAGCTCAGGGTGTCCTTGATTTCCTGTTCTTCTCACCTTTGTCTTCAGTATCGAACTGTTCTTTTCCTCCTTCTCACAGCTCCCGATCCAAGTCAGTCCTGGTCACCCACCCCCATCCTCCCCAGTAAGGAGATTGAATCTAGGGCTTTTGCAGGGAGGTGCAACCTCTTTTTTTTGAGAGAGGGTCTCACTAAGTCACTAAGTTGCCCATGCTGGCCTTGAACTTCCAAGCTTCCTGTTTCAGCCCCGCACAGTGCTGGGATTACAGATCTGTGCTACCATGTCCAGCTAGTCTTCCTTCTGAACCTTTGCCTGACCTGCTTGCTGACCAATGATGCCCTTCCCCATGGGCCAACTTTCTCCCCATTCATTCATTCCAGGTACTGGTCAAACGCTTCCCAAGGGCCGTGCACCGAGGGGTGGTGGAGACTGTGATGCAGACAAAAAGGTCAGGCCAGTGCAGTACAGGCCACCTGACGGCCACTAGGGGTGGGGATGGAAGAAGCCAGGGTAGGCTTCCAGGAGGAAGGCCATTAAACTGACACCCAAGTGCCGAAGAGGAGAAACAGGCGAACCTGTTGATGGAGGCCAGGGCAGGGCAGGGTGAGCAGCCAGCAGAGGGGCCCACAGCGTGCCAGCCCAGGGAACCAGAAGCGCAAAGCACAGAGTACAGAACAGATGGCCTCTCTCAGGAGAGTCTTCCAGACTCCTCTAGGCCGGTCACGAGTCCCTCCTTGAACTCCCCCAGTGCTCCAGCCAGCACTTGGAGCCACTCCTCCCTCAGCCTGGAGCCACCTGATGGCATCTCCCCAACTTGCACCCTGGTACCCCCATACTGGCCCCGAGCTGGGACCATTCCTGAGAGCAAGGAGACAGGACTCCAGCTCCTCCACACCAATCCCCGTGTCTGCTCACCCCTAGAGCTGGCCTAGCCTCACTCCCCGACCCCCAGGGCTCCCCTGGTTCACCGCACAAGCAGACTCTGACTCCACATCTCTCCCAGCCAAGTTCCCCAGGCTGGTGACTGCATGAGCGACCCGCTGCTTCCAGGGGATGTCTGGGGACTAGCTCAACACCATCAGCTGCACAAGTACAGCCTTACGCTGTTCCTCCCAGGTGGGGAAAGTGCGGTCAGAGAGGAAAGCTACTGAGCAAAGAAGGCTCTGTGAATGAGTGGCAGCTGATTCCCAGCCCTGGTCCTCTCCCTGATTGACACTGCCCCATCCCCAAAGGGGACGACCTCAGGGAAGCAGGACTCAGCAAGAGAACAGGCGACCCTCACAGCCAGGGCAGAAATCAGGGCTCGGCCTGGGTCGCAGGCCACTCATTACCCGCGTGCCCCTTGGCAAGTCACTCCCCTCCCCAAGCCTCATCTGCACCCAGGCACATTTTACGAGGTGACTAAAATTATCAGCACAAACAAATAAACGTATCAGAGTTTTTCTGTCCAAAGGTAAAGAAAGGAAATCTGTGTAACCTTCTTCAAGTATAAATCGCCATATATGCTTGGAGACTATAAAATATATATTTATATAATTGTCCAAGATGCGTATCTACAAGCACACAAAACCATAGTAGGAATGAGCCGTAAAGCCCGACAGTGCACGGAGCACAGTGAGTGTCTGACCAGCTTGCTACTGAGGTCATGTCCCCGGTACCTGCTCCAGCCCTGGTTTCTGTGCCACCTACAGATGTGCACACCCTTGCAGAGCCCACCTATCCTGGAGCATCAGCTCGGCCTCTGCTAGGCCATCCTCCCGACTACGGCACTTTGTCCTTGGCATGGACCATCTCCACCTTAACGTGCCTGCCTCCTCCACCTCACAGAGCCCCGGGCCCAGCAACTGTGCCTTCCTGCTCCTTCTTCTTTCTGCTTGGTTTTATTTCTGTTTGTGTTTTTTGAGACAGGTCTCCCTGTGCAGGCCAGGCTGGCCTGAAACTCTCGGCAATTCTCCTGCCTCAGCCTTACAAGTGCTGGGATTGCTTCCCTCCTGATCCTTCTTATGGTTCCCCCTCAGTTCGATAGACAAGCAAGGATGTTTTTGCAGGAAAGGGATGATGGGGCTCAGCGCTGGGGTCAGGGCCAGGTGCTTGTACCGGAGGAAGCGATTGAGGTCCCCGTGTCGCATGTACTCAAAGATCATCAGCAGCGGGCGGCCCTCGGTGCAGACCCCAAAGAAGCGCACAATGTGCTGGTGCTGCAGCATGGTGAGCAGCTCAGCTTCTCGCTGGAAGTCCTGTCGCGCGCTCTCAGACACCTCCTTCAGGGCCTGGGGACAGAGGCAAGGACGGGACGGAGAGGTCCTCACCTCCCTACATCGAGGGCAGGCCCCATCCTGACTCCAGCCTTGTTGGACTCAGGCAGCCCACCTCCCACCAGGAGCCAGGAGGGAAGGAGCACCACGTCCTGATATGGTGGTGCGCTGGAAGGTGGGATCCAGGCTGGGGTCTCACCTTGACAGCCACCAGCATCTTGTCCTGCTCAGGTAGCAGGTTGTGGCACTCGGCGAGGAAGACCTTCCCAAAGGCACCCTCACCCAGCTCCCACTTGAGCACAATGTCCCGGCGCTTGATGTGATGGACACCTGAGGGGGGGCTTGCAGGATCAGGGGGGCCCAGTCTTGGGCAGGCGGGGAGTGGGAAGGGCAGGGCTGTCTAGCAAGGGTGGGTGCTGCACAAGCCCCATGTCGTGATGTGGGCTGCATCTGCCTGGATGGGTCATGGAGTCAGGGTTGTGGCCCGGGCAGGGACTGTAGCCAGGAGCCAGGCTGATCTCAGCCTCAGGAAGGAATGGTGTCACTGGGGTGGGGTTGGGGACAGGCAGGAGGGAAGGAGGGACTGGTCAGACCTGGGGCAGGCACAGGCCGCTGCACACACGCGCGCGCACACACACACACGCATGCACGCATACACATGCACACTTGCCCTTGCCCTCGCCACGGCATGGCCCCTCACAGGCATCGCTGAAGTACTGTGGGTTCTCAATGATGTGGCCTTGCAGCCCGGAACCTTTGCCCTCAGCCGGGGAAAGAGAGCTGCCACCCAATGTCATGAAATGCAGGGACATGGCCAGCCCGTCCTCTGGAGCCAGCACAGCAGGGCCTGGGGAGGAGACACAGCTACATGGAGGGGTCACAGCCCAGGCACTCACCTTGGCCCTTGCCTACACTTGCTTGTGGAGTGCCAGGCCACCTGCCCCTGCACTTGCAGGAGAGACAGAGGAGCTAGGAAGTGAGATGGCAGGCGGGGAAGGGGCAGCTCTAGGGCCTCTCTCCATCTGGCTTCTGTCCAACCCCTGTCCTCATGGGCACAAAGAACACCCGCCCCCCCGCCAAGCCCAGACCTCCCAGACCCACTTAGTGTTTGACTACAATCCAGCCACCAATTAGCAGCTGCTAACTCTGAAACTACCCTGCACCAAGCCCGACATGCACCCACACTCACAAGCCCATATCAGGCCCTCATCTGTGCCACAAACACAGTCACACACCCTAAAGCTCCAGGCCCCCATACAGAGACACAGTCACAAAGAGCCAGCACTCACGGTTGATCCCAAACTTGTTTCTCTGTCCACATTTGTTGAGCACGAGGAGCAGGGCAGAAAGGAAGAGGCAGGCAAAGACAGCCAGGCCCACGGCCACAGAGACCTGGGGGCAGGTCCGAGGCAGAGCACCTCAGAGCTCCCCTGGCAAACCATTCCCCCACCCACAAAGGACCCCGGGCCTGCCTCCTGTGCCCCAGAACTGGCCCCGCTGTGATCTGTCTGCTCTGCCCAGACATGACATGCCGATCCCCAACACCCACCTCGACCTCCCCATCTCAGACCCTATACACCATGTCACTTCCCACACTCACTCCAAAAGGCGTTTCGTCCTTCTTCTCCACCGGGTGTCCAGATGTGCTGTTAGTGTCTACAGAGACAAGGGCAAGAGGTGCGGACCTTGGCATCTGTTGGTCTCCTGAGGGCCCTTCCCCTGCCCCAGCTGGCTCTCAGGAATCAGACTGGTGTCCCCTCTGCCCCTGCCTCAGCTGCAGAGACCAGACACGACCTGCCCTGCCACCTGGGCTACTCACCCACTGGCGAGAAGGAGACTGCAGCAGGAGGAGGAGAGAGACAGTCAGAATGAGGAGAATGTGAGTCCCCTGCCTCACTGGGACTCATCCCTTCACCTCCTGGGGATGGCACGGGTGCGCCAGTTGCCCTCAAGGGAGAAGAGGCACATGGCCCTTTTCCAGCTGGGCTCTGGATGCCCTAGAACATGGCTCTCTCTTCAACCAGCCCAAAGGATAGAGGAGCTCAGGGCAGGCGGCAAAGAGCCAGGGTATTGTACACGCGCTCCTTTCTGTTGGGCCCAAGAACCCCAAATTCAGGGCCCTAGGAGGAAGGAGCCAGGCCAGACCCCGGCTCTCCACCCGGGCACGCAGGAGTAGGGCAGGGCTGGGGGCTCCCGCCCGCACCGGGGATGGGGTCCTCCGGGTTGAACTCAAAGGGGTTGTCCATGAAGGTCGCCATGACGGAGGCGCTGGCCCAGCCCGAGGGGTTGGCAGCTAGCAGCGTGTAGTTGCCGTTGTTGAAGTGCGTGGGCTGGTTGAGGCGCAGGCATCCGTGGCGTGCGGTCTCGTTGGGCGCAGACTCCAAGAACTCGGTGAAGATGAAGCCAGTCTCGTTGAGTATGGAGCCATTGAAGAGCCAGCGCAGGGAGGGCGCCGGCTGGCCGTCCACAGAAAAGGGAATGCACCAGTGGTGCTGCTCCACTGGCTTCTGCAGCTGCACGCTGGCCGGGACTGCGGGCAGGGCGGGGGCATGAGGGCACTGCGGGCGCCTGGGCACGGTGCACACGGTGGGAGTGGGGTGGGGATAGGGGAGGGGTCCCAGGCCCTAAGAAATGTACGGGGGAACAGGGTTTGGAAGAAAGGTGACACTAAATCTGAAAAAGTCTGGCTGCAGCAGGCGTACAGTATTCAAGGCCTAGAGAACTGAAGCGGCAGGTCTAGAGCAGTGGGGTGCCAGCCTATAGCAGCAAAACATGGAGGAGCCTTTAGATAAGGGATGTAGAAAAGTTAAAGTGTAATCAAGTTTAAGATGGGGCAGAGGACCGAAAAACATTTTTTTTTTTCAGTTCTGGGGACTGAGCCCAGAGCTTTGCACTGAACTATATCCCCAGCCTTATTGGGGGGGGGGGGTGCTGGGGATCAAACTCAGTCCCAGCCCTATTTTTATTTTTGTATTCTGAGGCAGGATCTCAGTCACTAAATTGCCAAGAGGAGGCTCAAACTTTCAATCCTCTTGCCTCACCCTACCAGAGTGCTGATATTATTGGCATGTGCCACCATGCCTGGCATTTAAAAAACTTTTTGAAAAGAGATATGGGGTGTGGGTTAGAAATAGACCCAACCCAGAAAAAGCGAAAAATCTCTCAAAAAATAGGGGGAAAAAATGTATAGCTGGAAGAGGTGGTGTAACCTGTAATCCTAGCACTCTGGGAGGCTGAGGCAGGAAGATCACAAGTTCCAGCCCACCCTGGACAACTTGGTGACTCACCAAGACTGTATGTCAAAAATGAAAAGTAAAAGAGAGATGAACGTATAGCTCAGTGTGAGGTCCCTGGATTCAATCCCCAGCACTAGAGGAAAAAAAAAAAAAAAACTATATGTGTTTATAAATAAATTTATACTGGAATTCTAGCCAACATTCATACGATGCATACTGAGGCCCTCCTGGGTTCAATCCTCAATACCAAAAAAATAAAAAATTTAAAAACTAAAGGAAGATGCAGCTCTTGGCTTTCGTTGCTTCCACAAAAAGTCCAATCCCTAATTCATTCTACCCTGTAAAGCTCAGTTTGCTGCAATGCCAACGCATTAGAAATTCAGACCCTGGCATGTGGCACATGTCTGTAATCCCAGCAGTCAGGAGGCTGAGGCAAGAGGATCACTGTGAGAGGCTACAATAGTGAGTTCAAGGCCAGCCTGAACTACACAGTGAGACCTTGTCTCAAAAAAACAAAAAAAAAAAAAAAAAAAAAGAAAAAAGAAAAAAAATTCAGCGCTGGGCACCAGTAGAGACATGATGCCAATTTTGAAAAGTGGTCATCTGCAAGCCTAGAATAAATTTCTAAATGACAGAGAAAACAAAACTAAATTAAACTAGCGTTCAGGGCAAAGGCCCTCAGCAAGGGCAGCAACACAGAAGTGCACTGGAGCTGTGGAAACAGCCAGGCAGCTGGTGTTGAGGGCCTCAGGTAGCAAACCTTGGGCAGGGGCTAGGAAGAAATCCATCTCCATCCCTCTGGCCTTGATGAGCCCCCAGGACGTCCCCTGAAGGATCAGGTTTTCATGGGAATCTGGGAACAGCTGGGAGGGAGCAGCTGCGGAGACACACAACCCACCCTTCCCTCTAGCCTCCTACCCAGTCCTGTTTTGGGGGAAGGCGAGATGGGTGGGGGTGGGTACAGGGCAGGTCCCAGGGACTCACAGGAGACGTTGACCTGAATAGAGACCTCAGCCCGGCCCACGTCATTCTCTGCCCAGCACGTCACATTCTTCCTGTTGAGGGCACTGGTGACATTGGCCAAGGTCAGCTCCAAGGACCATAAATCCCCAGATTTCTGGATCAGAAGAAAAGGGGGAAATCAGAAAGCATTTCAGCAGGTTGGGGACTGAAGCTGATGTCTTGGGGGTTCCTCTGGCTCCAGAGGGGAAGGAGAGCAGGGCTGGGAGGAAGGAAAGGGAGAGGGGTGGGAGAAGACAGTTTCTTTAGACTGTCTCCCAGATCACCTCTCTCATGATCTGATAAACCTAATGCATTACCAATAACCTCAAAATACCCCAAACCAAAACTAAAGCCACCCATCTGAGAGGTCAGCATTAGATGTCACGAGCCCCGAGTTGGACATCCATACACAGCTCGCTAGAGAGCAGGTAGGACCTGGCCACCAAGCCATCCGTGTTTCACACGCAGCTCTGGACGACTGTCTCAGCCACGGGAAGGTCAGACACCAAGAGCTGGTGCTGATAACAGGCAGAGTTAGGAGTAATAGCAGTGGCGTCACCTCCTTGGGGGGATGGCAGGGAGTGAGGTGCTGTGACCTGCTTCCAAATCATCAAAAGATTAAATCAAGCTAGAGTCTCTTCCTCAGACAATTGCTAATCTTGCAGAACCAGGGAGTTTGGGGGGGTTTTTTGGGGGGGTTTTTTTGTTTTTATTTTTTGTTTTGTCTGTTTGTTTAGTTTTGGTTTTTTTGAGACAAGGTCTTGCTATGCAATTCAGGCTGTCCTTGAACTCACTATGTAGCTCAGGCTGGCCTCGAACTCACAGCAATCCTCCTGCCCCAGCCTCCCAAACACTGGGATTACAGGCGAGCGCCACCACACTTGGCCCTCATGGGGTTTTTTTGTGTGTGTGTGTTTTAGAAACTGAAAAGGTGGACAAAAGGATCTTTCGATATTTTGAAAGCTATTTTCATAAAATAATGAAATAAATCAGGTGGTGAACGAATATCATACATCTGGAATTTTCAGTTTCTTTTACTTTGGTTTTGGCTTTTTGAGACAGGGTCCCACTATATAGTCCAGACTGGCCTTGAACTCAACATGTAGTTCAGGCCATACTCAAACTTGAGATCCTACAGCCTCAGCCTCCTGAGTGCTAGGATTATAGGCATGCACCACCACACCCAGCTTTCTATCTGGAAATTTCCTTGAGCATGTGTGACAGGAGGTATAGTTTCCCTGGGTTTCTGCTGGAACACATGGATTTGCAGGTACCAGAAGAGCTCCCCTACCTTTTGTGCAAGCTGGGTGCCACCCCTTATGGGCTCCCTGTGCTCCTTGGCTGTCCCCTTTCCTCCATTCACCCTGGGGTCTGGGGGTCCTGATACTACTCATCTCCTTGACTGGCTCTGCCATCCCTTAGTCTCCTAACTGAGGAGAACCAGCCTCTTTTCTCCTCCTTTAACTCAGGTAGGGTATGACATTTCTACAGAGATTTTTTTTTTTTTTTTTAGGAAATACAGATATTAGCAAACACACAAATTTTCCAAAGAGAAATCACAAACTGGATTTTCCCAAAGCAGGTAGCTGATTTAACATATCTTCATGCATGGGCGTGGCCAAACCCTCCTCTCTGCCTTTCTGGTACTCTTATCTGCAGCTTTGACTCTGGAGTGGGAAGGTAATGGTACCCCCCACCACACACCGCTATGTCTAGACCCTGCTAGGGGTTCCAGTCTTTCTTCTGCATTGTTCCAGGGGCCTCCAGCTACTCTGGGGTTGACTGTCCTCCTGAAATGAGGCCTTCTACACTGAACACCACACCAGCAGTCCCACTGACCACACCCCTAGTCCCTGGTGTTTGCCCTGCTGTGCAGATGGGGCCAGCTTTACGCTGGCACAGCCCTATGTCAGACACTGGTGACCGTGTGAACAAGGCCCCTTGATCAGCCGTGGCCACTCCAGGCTGCCCATGGCTAGCAAAAGCCAGAGGGCGAGGCTGGGTAGGTGCCCAGAGACATGGCTGGATAACAGAGAGGCCAGAGAATGCCCAGAGGCAGCCAAGGAACCAGAAGTAGTCATGTCCACCTCCTCAGTTTGCAGACAAGAAAACAAAGTACAGGCAGATTCAGGAATTTTTCTAAAATTACTCCAAGAACTAATGCATGAAGGAGCTAAAGCCAGTGCTATGCTTCCTTCGCTAATGTGGTCATCACACCCAAGAGAATGCTGCTTCCAGGAGTTCCAGGAAAAGACTCCCAAAGGCCCCCAAGAACCAGCCCTGGGTACAGGAGCACAGACACTGTGCCCCTCCCTGGCCTCGGTTTCCTTATCTGGAGAGGGACTGTATGAGGGATGATCTGTTAGGGCCCACTCAGCTGCAGCATATGAGCTGGGACTCCCTCTCTGTCAGCCAGCACTGTGCTCCCAGAGAGGGGCCCTAAGTTTTGGGGGGTCCAGCCTGTGTCTGCTCTGAGGCTCTGTGACCCCTGGCTTGCCCCCAGCATGGACCTGAGTCCCACCATCTAAATCATCTCTGCCCATCCTTCATGCTTGCTCTGTTCTTTACTTGTTTGGTTGTCTCTTTGCTTGTCTCTGTCCCCTGTGCCCTGGCCTGGCCCCTCTGGGGCAGGGAGAGGGGGCTGCTGGCGGCTTCTCACCGTCACTGTGGCTGACTCCTCCAGTTCCATGAGGATCCAGCCGGCCTGCTGTAGGCCCTGCCCCTCCACACGGCACTGCAGCAACACGTCGTCCCCCACATCCACAGAAGCATTGGACACCTGGACCTTCAGTGTGGGCACACCTGGCCACCCAGGATGCCCCAGGGGCATTACAGCTGGGCATGGCCAAGGAAACCCACCCCAGGCATGCCCCTCCCAACCTTTCTCAATGACCTGAGCCCAGGCAATGCCCCCTAACTTTGTTCTGCAGCCCGTGCCAATGGCCATGTCCCTGGCCCATTCAGTGCTAGCTCAGCATCCCTTCTGTCCCTTCTGTAGGCAGGCAGCCCCATTTCCCCATCCCCTGACAGTACCTCCAGCACCTACCGCAGCTGGTGTTGTGGCGGAGCAACAGGATCTTGCCCCCAGGCCCGAGACAGTTTAGCCTCTGTGTGTGCACTCCGCCCAGCCCCTCCTCCTCCCAGCGCTGCAGCCAGTGCAGGGCGCAGGAACAGTGCAGGGGATTCCCAGACAGGACCCTGGGGGAGGGGCAGAGTGAGGGAAGGAGCAGCTGTGTGGCCCGAGAAGCCACAGGAAGTAGAGGGCAAGGAAGAGGGTCTAGGGCACAGAGGGGGCTTCCAACTGGTTCTTGCCACAGACTCAGTTACTAAAAGAAATAAATGCAGAAAATTGAAGACAGTCAGCTGAGGGCTGCATGGGGTCCCCATGTATGCTCCCCAGGTGACAAGCCAGGCAAGGGCTCTCCAGGAGGGAGGAGGGAAGGACACGGCCTCCTGCAGTGACCCCAGGCCTTAAGTGCCCACAAGTACACACCCCTCTGTCACCTGCCCCTCCCTTGTGCATGGCCTCCTGGGGATGTGGGCAGACATGTCCACGTGCATGCGGGCTGGGCCTGTGGTCTGCTCAGCACAGCCACCCAGTCACACCAGCCCCGACTGGGCACACACAGAATCCATCCCCAGCATGTCACCCCCCAGCAGTGGTCCTGTAGCCTCTGCTCTGGTGGGGTTCACAGGCACGCACGGTCCCCAGTCTCAGCTCACAAACACACAACCCTCAAAGAGAACCCACCCCCACCCCTGCCCATTCCACACAGACACAGTGACACACATCATACAGAGACGCATTGCACTCAGCACTGCACTTCACACACATGGCCACTCTTGCTCCTGGAAGCCCCCACACTCACAGCTCCTGTAAGGACAGGCCCTGTACTGCTCTCCAGGACAGAGACTCCAGAGCGTTGAAGGACAGGTTCCTGTGGGATGGAGACAGACCCCATGAGCCCCTGACCTCATCTTCAGAGGGAGGAGCCACAGAGAAAGCCCACATCTGGGCACTGGAAGCAGCTCTGGGAGGCGTAAGTGCATGGGTGCTGGGGGCAGCAGGTAAGCCTCCTGGAGTCCACTCCTCTCCCTGGGACGACAAGGGTTAACCCCACTTAACCCCCTCCCCAGACCCCAGGGAGGGGGAGGGGGAACAGCCGGTCCCCTCCCCCATGCCTCCTTGGCCCCAGCTGGCAAAGTGCTGAGGCCACAGCTGGGGGAAGGGGCTCCATCTGCGCTCCCCACCATGGAGGAGAAAGGGAGGACCAGGCTCCCACACTTCTTTGCCCCTTGCCAGAGGAGGATAAGGTCCTCAGAATACTTCCTCAGATCCCCTCCCCCTCCTCCTTCCTGTTTCTCCACAGGGACTAAGGAACTTGAAGCAGAAAAAGACCCCTGGGCCACAGTTCCCTGGGTAGAGAGATGGAGACAGTGAGCCCAGTGTGGGGACCCACTGCAGGCCAGACAGGAAACTGGTTTCGGAGCCCTGTGCTCTGTGCCTGCACCAGGCGGTGGCACCTGTGCCCCTCTTCCTCTGAGGACAGGCCCCGACCCCTCTCCTTGCCCTGTGGTCCTACAGTTTGTGGGGGCTGATGGAAGAGGCACCCTCACACGAGGATTAGGAATAAATATCACCACTGTGGAGACAGAAAGAGCTGGGGGATTGAGCACTGTCCTGCTTCTGGGCTGTGTGACCTCAGCCCAGAAACTTGACCTCGCTGATTCTCAGAATCCTTATCTATACAATGGGGTCAACACTATCTCTGTCAGCAGGTTGCCTGTAAAGATTCCTGTACATAGGACTATGAAGTGCCAATGAGTACATATTCTTTACTGAGGGCCCAGTAGCTGGTGAGAGACCTAGCAGCACTGCTGTAGTTGTTACCTCACTGGGCCCAGCACAGCACCATGAACAAACAGCAGGCCTCTCTGCCCTTCCCTGCTCTCTACCAACTCGGGGGGAGGCCGGGAGCTGAACTCCTGCCTCTAGAAGAACAAGGAAGGGCTGCCAGGCACACCAAGGGTGTCTCCTGGTCACTCCATGGCCCTCTCAGTCCTGTACAGGAGAAGCCCTTGTCACTCAGAGCCAGGGAGGCTGATAAGTGGCTGGTCTGATACTCCAGCTCCAAGGCTTGCCCAGGAGTCATGTCCCGCCTCTTGCTCCCTTTGGACCGGTGTATGTATATGTGAACTCCTCAGAGAGCTTGGGCAAGCTCCTATGAGACGCGTCCTTGCAGCGTGAGTGAGGAAGTGCAACGGCAAGGACCTCAGGCAGCAGGCATGAGCGCCCAGATCACTGAGGCAGAGAGGAATAGCCCCGGGGATCAGGGAGATGTTTCCCCGACCAGGCCCAGGCCCAGCCCTCCTCAGAATGCCTCCCTGGGGAGGGCCCAACCCATTAGCAGTGCAAGTCTGTGTATCCCCTCAACCCACTGCCCAACCCCAACACTCACAGGCGACTGAGCCGAGGAGTGAAATGGAAGGCATCTGGCGCCACAAAACGGAGACCACTCTTCACGATGGTGCTGGGGAGGGGTGTGCAGGATCAGTCCTGGGCCCTTAGCTATCTCTCCTGAGCACTGTCCTTTCTGCCTATCCCGCTCCTAGGTCCTAGGTTCCCAGGGCTGAGCTCTGTACCCCTCCTCGTCCCTCTTAGTTTCCAAGGCTATCTGGACCTGGTGGACCCCTGAACTTCCTGATCTACCCCTAGCCCCTTGGTGCTCAGCCTCTTGGGTCCTCCCAGGTCAACCCTTTGGTCCCTGGAGCCCAGGCCCAAGCCCCACCCCGACACAGCCCTTGGCTCCTCACAGGTTTCTCAGCTCCCCCAGGCCCTGCAGGTCATGGAGCTCCAGATGCTGCAGATGTTGCTGGTTCTCTACATAACTGTGGGGATAAGAGTGGTCATCAAAAGGGTCAGTCCCCACTTGAGTCCCCATGCCCCCGCCTCCCTCACAATCACACATGCACATGTGCATACATGCACCCACATACGCATTAGTCACACACAGACCCACTTACACATGCACAGTTATGGGCATGCATGCATATGCAGAGACACACCTCCTCACAAGTTGTACACACATGCATGTATGCATTCTCACAACCTCATGCATATGCGCACACACATACCTCTTGTACCATACACACCCCCAAGATGGATATGCATATAGAGACATGAACACATGCCCAGAGATGCTGCAATTCATGCACATTCACACTTGCACACATGCATGCAGGAATAAATATGTGTGCACAGATGCAGGCTCATATCCTCACACATGGACACACGTAGGCAAAGGTCACTGTGCACACCCATGTACATGTGTGGAAAATGTACACACCCATCCATACACACACACCAGTCCCTTCTGGGCTTGGTGCTCTGCTTCTCTACCAGGCCTTCCTGCACATGCTCCACAGTGGGGGCCATGCGGAAACACCTGCTTCCACAGAGTGTGGACTCATTGCTGCTGCCACCTCACCCAGCACAGAGGAAGCCCTGTGGCCACACACATGTGTGTTCCCAGATGCGCCTGCTCAGGGCCACTCTCTGGGCTCATTCACACAAGCACGCATACACACACACGCACACACGCACCCTACCTCCTTTGCCCCCACAAAGCCTCTGGTCCCTTCCCACACTCAAGAAGCAACCTCTTCTCTCTCTCTCTCTCTCTCTCTCTCTCTCTCTCACACACACACACACACACACACACACAGACACATTTTCACAGAGCAGGCAGGAAGCACAGAGGCTTTCAGGTAGAGACCCGAGGCCCCTCCTTGCCCCATGAGGGACCCTGGAAGGGGAGAAGGGTAATGGGAGGATGGAGCCAGGGTGTGGGATGGGAGGAATGGCAAGCACTAGTTGTCTTATACAGGGCAAGATGGGAAGGCAGAATGGAGGGGGGCAGAAAAACAAAGAGTGAGACATGGAGAAAAAGAAAACAATAGGAAGAGACTGGCAGAGAGAAAGAGGCTGGCAAGGAGAAAGACGGATAAGGAAAGAGAGAGAGAAGATAGGGAGGCCAGAAAGAAAGAAAAGCAAGGAGACCTGGGGTGCTGACGGCTGGCCCTGCCTCACTTCTGGATCTGGCATGCCAGGGACTTCCTGAGAACTCAGTTGTCCTACAGTAGTACTTTGGTGTGCAACACACACACACGCACACACCCAGAGGCCCTGACTCACAGCCAGATCTCAAAACTCTCTCCCTCTACCTTTAGACCTTCCCTAAGTAAGCACTAAATAAGGAAACCAGGACTGGCATAAGGGACCCATCTCTTCTCCATGTCGAGGCCCCAATAGAACAGCCAGGTCCTCAGTCCTGAGGCATGACTCTGAGGGAGGACAGGTCCCTGATCCACCTGATGCCCCTCGGCCCCACCCAGAGGGTTTCAAGCTGTCGAGGAGATGATGAGAATGCACAGGCAGCCGAGTGTGTGCATGCTGTCAGGTGGTGTGCTCAAAGCTGCCTCATTCGTTTGGATTCACAATCAATCTGTCTATTCGAGTCCATTATCTCCTTGTTAGCTCCTCGAGTGAGGGAGGAGGGAGGGGACTGTGCAGGAGGAGGTGAGGGGGATCAGGCTGCTGCCCCACCTAGAGGGACATCTCAGTCATTGGGCCCTCTAGTCCCAGCCCTGGCCAGTCAGCTCCCTCTACCCCCAGGCTGGACCCACCGTAGGGCCTGAAAAGACACTAGGAAAGAAGAACACCAATGGGGAAGAGTCAGGAGCCTGGCCTCTGGCTTGAAGGCCCTGGGCAATGAATGAACAGGACCGGGGGTGACAGCGCAGATCTCGCACCCCTCCCATCAGGCAGAAACCTAGGCCTGCACCAAGACAAGGCCATCTCTTCTCCTCCTTGTCTCCCTAGGGCCATTAGAGAGAGATATTGAGTACCTTCCCGTTAATTACCGCAAGATGCCCAAGTAACTCAGTGCCAATTATTGCAGGCTGCTCAAGTAACTTCCAGACAGTGACAGCCCCCACGTCGGATTCCTTCCAGCCCTCACTGCTCTAGGCTGGGGTTCCTGCCCACACACTAACCCCAGATCACAGCACGGGGATCTTCCAGCAATTCGTCCCTTCTTGTAGAAGTCATGCTGGGCCCACCAGCCACACAGAATACTCAAGTCTTTTCCAGCCACCACCACATGATGCCTGAGTACCTCTAGGCCCATTATAAGAGCACACTCCCGTAGGTTTCACCAGCTGCTAAAAAGTACTCGAGCATTTTTTAACCAATGATCGCAGAATGCCAGAGCACTGCAGTACACTGGAGATGCCTCCTAGCTTTGAATCCGGAAAGGAGGAGGGTCTCTCAACAATGACCCTGACTCCCTGACCCAAATAGGAAAACAAAGGTGGAAAGGGAGATGGGAGCGGAAGGAGAGAAGCCAGGAGGGGGTCCCACTTTCACATCCAAATCAAGGGGTCCTGGAGGCAAGGAACAGCAGAAATGGGACAGGAGGGCTCAACCACCCAGCTACGGTTTCTCACCAATTCCAGCTCGATTCCCCAGCCCAGGGGGAAGAGCTAGAGGTACCTGGTCATGACAAAGAAGGAACTGGGAGCTGGCCTCCCCCTATTAAGGGAAAAGATGTAAGACTGGGGAACTGAGGGGTTTCTGCAGCTAACCGTCCCCCTCCATGGGGCAGAGAGCTCCAGAAAGGGGCTCTGGACATCTGGGTTCCTCATGGAAATCCCCCCTTGCTCTACTCAAGCCAGTGTCCCACCTCCCCTGAGCCTTATGTGACATCCAGACAGTGACCGCGGGGCTCGTCAGAACGGCTACAGCCGCGGAAGAAGCCAGGTGCGCGGTGCTGACCCAGCAGCTGGCCCGCGCCCTCGGGGCAGGGCTGTGCCTTCCTGTCGCCGCGCCCCCTCGCCCCGACACTCACAGCTCGGTCAGGTTCTCGGCGCCCGGCAGGTGGCGAAGGCTACTTAGGTTTGAAGCTCTGGTGCAGCGCAGCCCCGTGGGGCCGAAGGGGCAGCAGATATCGGGACAGGACACGGCGCCCGCAGATGCCAGCATCAGCCAAGCCAGCAGCTTGCCCAGCGCGGTGGCTCGGCGGGGCCAGCGGGACCGCCCGTGCCGTCCGCCTCGCAGCATCGCGCGGTCCGCCTGCCCGGCCGGCGCGTTCCGCGCGCTGGCAGCGGCAGCGGCTGCTCCCCGACACGTGCGCGGGCGGTGTTAAAGACCCGCGCGGGGAGGGGCGGGGCCAGCGGACGCTCCGCCCCGCCCCGCCCCAGCCAGCGTCTCCCCGGATGTCCCCTCTCGAAGGAGCCGCAAGGGTGTCTTCGGGGAGTGGGGGTCTGGGAAGCTGATACGTTATTGCTCACAGGGTGAAGCAGCTGCATGTTTAGATTTTGCGGGAGCGAAGTCGAGGAGCTGAGGCAAGGATGCAGTCCAGGTCATCCTAGCCAGCCCGGGCGGACGACCCGCGTGCCGAGGGATTGTGCCTGTCACCTCGAATAAAGCAACTGGAACACTTTCTGACCTCGCAAGAACAAGGAGACTACCCAGAAGGACCGAGCGCAGAAGGGCAGAGAAAGAGGAGTGCCCTCAACAGCCGCAGGCCGACCCCGGAGCGGGACCCACGCCGCTGGAGGCCACGGGGTGGCGCTCGAGGCCCTCGCGGAGGTGGTGCTTGGCCTGGCGTTGGCGGTGGCGCAGGCCGCACCCCGGGGGCTGCGCCTGGGGCGCAGGGCCAGACCTCGGTCAGCCGGCGGGGCGCGGGGCGAACAGGACCAGGCCGAGCAGGGCTACTAGCATCGATCGCCGTCCTGACAAGAGCATCGATCTCTGAACGCGGAAATTAATAGATCTTCGCTTAGCTCTTTGGACGCGAGTGGAGCGGGGATGGTGGCCCCCGGAGAGCCCGGCATCCCCAGCACCCAGGGCCCAGGAGGGCAGGCCCAGCCCTCCCAGCCGCGGGCCTCGTGGCCGCAAGAGGCCATTAGTCTCAAGTCGAGGGAGAGAGAAGAGAGGGGTGCCCGAGAGGACTCTTGGGGAGCGGTGGATAGCCCCGGGGCACAGCATCAGGGTCCTCAACAGGGAGGGTCCCCAAGGCCCCGACAGCCCGACCAGGTGGCCTGGGTGCTGCAGGACGACAGGAGAGAGGCGATCTGGGCCAAAACGAAGGGACTAGGTGGGGACAGGGCCTCGCGCTAAGAGGCCAGGGACAGGGTGCCTCCTGAGGCTGCATGGGGCTCTGAGGGGCGAAGGGCTTGAAGACACAAACCCGTCCACGTTCTCTCCAGGTTTCCACAGCGGGGTCCGCTCATCGTGGCCGCGGATGCCCTCCCCCAGGTGTCTGGGCACCTGTAGGCAGCATCTGGAACCTGCTCTTGGGAGGAGGGCCCGGGTCCGGCGGCTGTCACTGGGAGAAACTCGACCCAGGAGGGGCCAGGAGGGGCCGGGAGGAGACCCACTAGGAAGCTGGGTGGAAGGAGCAATCCCGGCCGACCCTCCCCCTGATTTTGGCCTTATTTCCCCAACAGACTTGTCTCTCCCTCAGTTGTCAGGCTAAATATTTTGGCTTAGCGGGAGGGGCGGAGAGAACCGGGAGGTCTCATAAACCAATCCGCTCCGATGAGGGCGGGGAGGAGTGAGCTGGGCGCGGCCCCCGCGTGAGCCCGCCCGCCGGCCCGGGAGACACAGCCGGAGCGCCGAGGGTTCCCGGAGGTTGTCCTCCGTCGGGTCCGCACCCCCGAGCCCTCCTGGGGCTCCGCACCTCCTCGGGGTGCCGGACCTTTTCTCACTCTACCCTTCGCTCTGAGTCCTATGTTACATTCTCCCTCTGAAGGCCTCTCTGAGGCTCTCCCCGCACTGTCCGCATCTCTGTCCCCATCTCTCCGCGTCTAGATTCACACTGCGTCTCTGTCTCCAGCTACCCATTACTGGCTTTGTGTCTGTGATCTTCCTTTTGTGTGTGTGTGTGTGTGTGTGTGTGTGTGTGTGCGCGCGCGCGCTGGGGATCGAATGCAGGGCCTTGCACTTGTTAGGACTTTGAGATAAATCCCCAACCCCCTTCCTTTCTTTTTCCATCTCCTGCTCTCCCAGTGCGGTGCTCCTAATCTCTCTGCCCTCGGCAACCCCTCTCCTCTTCAGAGTGTGGGTCTCTGCCTCCCTTGCTCTTCTCGGACCCTCCTCCTCCCCGGAGCCACCTTCAGGAGAGCCAGGACTGGACACAGACCAGGGCAGGAGCCATGGCCAGGCGCAGTCTGCGGCCCTGGGGAGCATGCCTGCTTGTGACTCTCTTCACTTTGGGATTTGGCCTGGATGCAATGAAGGGTGAGTCCCCAGCCTATCTCCCAGACAACTCCCAACTCCCAGAAAGCTGAGAGGCCACAAACGGAGCCTCCAATCAGAACACATTTACTTTCCCCAACAACATGAAGATTGAGACTAGCTCTCAGAAGGACTTCCAACCATGAAGAACAGTTAGTTGCCCACATAAAGGTATTTTTCCCTCAGCCCTCTAGAAGGTGAGGACTTGTAAACAGGAGTTTGAATAGATGTCCTCCACTCCATTCCTGCTTGTGAAATCATAATCCCAGTAAAGCCTGGAGGAGAACCAGGATGAAACTGTGAAAGTGTTAAGAGATCATTTCTAGGGCCACCAAATGGGAAGGGACAAAGCTGGGACAGGTAGCTGAGAACCAGCACCATTAACTGTATCTATTGTGTAGACAGGAAACAGAGGCTCAGAGAAATGAGCAGTAAACCCAGCATGCATCCCGAATTCCTGTCCTATGTCCTCTGCCTTTAAGGCCCATCCTCTATGAGGAAGAGGAGCTGGTTGGGGGCACTATGCCCCAGCATCTTTTCCCAGATAGCTATTTCCCACTCATAGGATCTGGGGAGAGGGGTAAGGTCTTGTGAGGCCCTAGGGGCTTAGTGGGGAGAGGAAAGAAAAGCAGAGGGGGGAATTCAAAAAGGGAAAGATACAGTGGTGTCCCCTTCCCCAATTCCACCATCCCTCCAGCATGAGGGAGCTCAGGAATCCAGCACTCTGCACCAGCCTGAGGTGTCGTAGACCACACTTCCACACTTAGGGCGGAGGCTCTCCTTCCTATACAGACAGGGTGATGGTGCAGCTAGGGTGAGCCAAGGGTGCCCAAAACGTGCTAGTCTCAAAGCCTGCTTGTAAAGCACCACCACCACCCCCCGCCCCAAGCTCCGGCCTCTCCCTCCATGCTGTGCCAGAACAGGGCACAGTGGATGCCAGCTCGGAGCACAGTTGTCAGGGCACAAGCATGTCCCTGGGGGAAGGGTCAGTGTTTAGAAAGGGGACCCAGATGTCCTGTTCCCACTGCAGCTTTGCATAGACCCAGACCTGAGGGAAGGCAGGAGTTAATCTGCAAAGGTCTTAGATTTGTTTTTCCAAATGACTCCCATCAGGGGAGCCTTGGAGAGGTGAGGGCATGATGGGAAGTAGGCGCCTGAGAGAACCCTCCCGTCTGCCTTCCAGACCCTGATTGGCCTCCTCCTGGAGGAGAGGGAAGTGTTTTCTCATTCTCTCCCTCTCTTTCACATGCATGTGAGCCTGCCTAGGCACACGCGTGCACATACACACACGCACACACATGCACATACAGGTGCACACACATGTGCACAGCTGCCACACAAAGTCAAGCTCAGGACTATCAGTGACAACTGGGAGAAGCGTGCCTGCCCCTGCCCCTCCCTGGAGTGGGCCTGGACAGTATGGTATATGTGACGCTGTTAGAGGGCCAGGCAGAAGGGAGTGCACAGAGGCTGGAGAGGTGAGCTGGACCTGAACACAGGGCCAAAGAATGCAGACCTGCATCTTCCACAGTGGGAAGCCATGCACGGTCCCCTGAGGAGCAGATGAGCCCAGGCATCCAGGCCACAGCGGGGGATAGTCCTCAGTGCCTCGGGGAGCACAAGGGAAGGGGGATGAGGCTCTGGGTCTAAGGAAGCCAGGCACTCATGGGTCCCCCCAGGAAAAAGTGGATTTGGGATCTAGATGTCCATAGTCCACAGTCCCCGAATGCCCATGGTCCCGGCCCTGGACTAGGCCCCACAGCTGGTGCAGAGCTGACTCAGGTAGGCCCTGCCCTCCTTGGAGAGGGTAGCGGGGATGTAGGCGACAGTGATGGGGCAGTGCTCCAGGTGTGCTTGTGACTAGCACTGCTGCACTAAGTGCATGGAGTCTGGAAGAGAAGTGAGTCACAGGGCCCGTGGGTTAGCAAAGGAATGGTTGGCCTGAGGTGTGCAGGCCAAGGGCAGGAGACACCCTGCTGGGCTGGAGCTATTAATAGAGACCTCGGTTTATCTATGCCCCAGAATGTCAGGCTGAGGAACTGAAATGTGAGCCTTTGACAATGGGGAACCATGGAATGTCCCTTTGGAGTAAATAAATGCAGGGGTCAGCCAACTGGCTCCCTTAGGGTGAGGAGAGAAGTGGGGAGTATGGAGCTCAGTGCTCACTGCTTCCCAGTCACAGAACTCATTCATTCATCCATCAGATATTTACTGAATGCCAATTGTGTGCCAGGCACTATACCGTGCACTGGGACACAGCAATGAATTATACAAAGATCACTGCCCTTGTGAAGCTTACAATAAATAAAATAAGTAAGTAAAGTATATATGAACCAGCCTTAGGAGTTACAGAGGAAGACAAAGCGGGGGTTGGTTAGAAGATGACTTACAGAGGTGGAGAGCCAGGCCAGGGAGAAGAGGGTTCTAGCTACTGGGAACTGAATTACAAAAACCCTGAAGCAAGAGTTTGACTGGCTTATTTGAAGGGCAGCAAAGAGGTCAAAACAACCAGAGAGAGAGAGAGAAGGGAGGAAATCAGAGAGTTTATGGAGCTCAAATTGTACAGGCCTCCGAGGCAGAAGTAAAGGCACCTTCCCTGGAGTGAGATGGGAGCCACCGAGGTTTCAAGTAGAGAAGCAGCACAATCCAACGATGTTTTGAGAAGGTCACTGTGGTTTCAGAGTGGAGAACTTTCCACGGAGGGGCAAGGTGAAGTGGGAGGCAATTGGGAAGGCTGCTACTATAGATTCAGAGGAAGATGGTGGTGGAAACAGAAGGTAGCGACAAGCAGTCAGACTCCAGATATTCTTTAAAAATAGAGCCCATGAAATGGGAGGGAGAGAGCCAGGAGTCAGGGGTGAGCAGGTCTGCAAGAATGAGGCTGCTATTCACTTTGAAGGGGGGCAGGCTTGAGAGGGGAGGCTCCCCTTTGCCCACAGTGACACACCTGGCAGACACCCTGCAAGGTGCGGGCACACCCTCTGGGGCACAGGGAGGAGGCCATCCTTCACCTGGAGCAAAGCCTGGTGCCCCATCCGGTGTCTTGCTGCCTCTGTGGCTCTCTTCCCCAGTGCTGCCAGGGTGGGATGGGGCACTCACTGCCATGCGCCACGTGTACCCACAGTGTGCCCCAGCCTGGACATCCGCTCCGAGGTGGCAGAGCTGCGGAGGCTGGAGAACTGCAGTGTGGTGGAGGGCCACCTGCAGATCCTGCTCATGTTCACGGCGACAGGGGAGGACTTCCGCAGCCTCAGCTTCCCACACCTCACTCAGGTCACTGATTACCTGCTGCTCTTCCGGGTCTATGGCCTAGAGAGCCTGCGTGACCTCTTCCCCAACCTGGCAGTGATCCGAGGTGCCCACCTCTTCCTGGGCTACGCGCTGGTCATCTTTGAGATGCCACATCTGCGGGACGTGGGGCTGCCCGCGCTCGGGGCTGTGCTGCGTGGCGCTGTGCGTGTGGAGAAGAACCAGGAGCTCTGCCACCTCTCCACCATTGACTGGGGCCTGCTGCAACCCGCACCTGGCGCCAACCACATTGTGGGCAACAAGCTGGGTGAGGAGTGTGCCGACGTGTGCCCCGGCACTCTGGGTGCCGCTGGTGAGCCCTGCGCCAGGACCACCTTCAGTGGGCACACTGAATACCGATGCTGGACCTCCAGCCACTGCCAGAGAGGTGGGCGCTGGCACGGAACATGGCAGGGGCACAGGGAGGCAGGCCCAGGTGGGGTTGGGCGGCCACGGGATGGTGTGGGTCAGTCCTTTGCTGTCAGTTTTTTTAATCTTCCCTTATGCTATGAACCACATACTATTGTAGAAAAGGAAACTGAGGCTCATAAAAGTTTAATAACTGATGTAGCTTAAGGCAGTTAAGGAGTAGGTGCCAGAAGCATCAGTAACCATGGGGTAGTGTGGGACAAGGTAGGCATGAGGAAGAAGGTAGGCACAAATGGACAGGAAACGGCACAAGAAGCAGTACAGAACAGTGTGGCTAAGTCCAAAGCCGGACATCATGGGCTTGAGTCTCAGCTCCATTGCTTATTGGCTGTGCTCATTTAGCTTGTCTGTACTTCGGTTTCCTGCTCTGTAGAATGATCCTAGGCCCGTTATGAGGGATGAGTTATTCCACAGCAAACTGAGGCCATGACAGCGGTTCTGTTCCCCACAAAAGCTGCCTGGCAAGGTGGGCAGGGTGAGCTAGCAGTACTGCCATGAGGAGATGGGGCACCAAGAGTGGAAAGAAAGGAGGAGGTGATGGACAGAGAGCTGGACAGGTGAGGATGGACAGTGAGCTGGGATCTTTGGGAAGTAAAATTCTTGGAAGTCAAGGAAGGCAGCCATGGCTGGAGCAGGAGGCAGTGAAAGTTCCCAAAAGGGAAGGAAGATCTTTCAGAAGCTGGGGGCAGATCTGGGGTCCCCAGACTGGGAGTCTTTTCCACACAGCTCCCCTCACCTCCTCTGCCCCAGCACTAGTGCCGGAGGGAGAGTAATCAGATCCCTGCTGTATCCAGAGCCCACCCCAGAGTGCCTCCCTGTTGGTTGTAAACACAGCTGCTGCAATCCTCCCTGTGTACACTGTCAACAGACCCTCCTGACCCCACCCTGCACGCAGCTCCCTGACTTCCAGCTGGCACTGTGTTTCCAAGCTATTGCACCTCCAACCCCAGACCTGTTCGTTGCTGCTGGGCGCCCCTCTGCCCAGGGCAGGGAGCTGAGAGGAAGGCAGTGTGGATAGGGACATGGCAAGATGACTGGTGCTGGACCCTCCCCCCTCAGGAGAGGGTAGCTGGTTCACCCCAGCCTCATGGCCAGCCTGGAGAGGAGTAACCCTGATTGATAAACTCACCACTCTGCTGAGTCCTGACGCCCCAGCTAGGCACTGTGAGAGTAGGGAAGCCTGATCCTCAAGAGCCTGTCAGGCACAATCAGCCCCCTGTGCCATCTGAATCGAAGGGATCTGGGCACAGAGTGACAGCATCTTCCCAGGAGGGGTTGGTGCTGGGACTGAGGGGTGCGATGAGATCTAACACAGCACTGTGCCCACAGTGTGTCCCTGCCCCCAAGGGCTGGCCTGCACGGCAGGGGGAGAGTGCTGCCACAACGAGTGTCTAGGGGGCTGCCGCCAGCCCGAAGACCCTCGTGCCTGCATAGCCTGCCGCCACCTCTACTTCCAGGGCGCCTGCCACCGGGCCTGCCCGCCAGGCACCTACGAGCATGAGTCTTGGCGTTGCGTCACGGCCGAGCGCTGTGCCAGCCTGCTCTCTGTGCCCGGCCGCACCTCCACCTTCGGCATCCATCAAGGCAGGTGCCTGGCCCAGTGCCCTCCAGGCTTCACCCGAAATGGCAGCAGGTGAGCCGAGCGTAGGGTGGGTGGGGGACATCTCAGGGCAGTGAGGAGACTGCACAGGTCTAAGGCTCACAGTGTCTGCTTGCCCTGTCAGCATATTCTGCCACAAGTGTGAGGGGCTGTGTCCCAAAGAGTGCAAGGTAGGCACCAAGACCATAGACTCCGTCCAGGCGGCTCAGGACCTGGTGGGCTGCACCCACGTGGAAGGGAGCCTCATCCTCAATCTTCGCCGGGGCTGTCAGTAACCTCTCCCAGCCACGCCCTCCCTCAAGCCACACCCCCGGTCACACCCAAACCACGCCCCTCCAGACCACGCCCCAGCCCCACTCCCATAGCACCCCTTCTTTCCCTCAACCTTCCTCCCCCGACCCTCTTGCCCTGTGAAGCTCACCTTCTCTGCTTCTGCTCCAGCCTTGTCTTTCTCATCCTCAGACAACCTGGAGCCAGAACTGCAGCTCAGCCTGGGACTGGTGGAGACCATCACTGGCTTCCTCAAAATCAAGCACTCCTTTGCCCTTGTGTCTCTGAGTTTTTTCAAGAACCTCAAATTAATCCGAGGGGACATCATGGTGGATGGGTAAGGGATCAGAATCAGGCCTCTGACCAGAGCCCCTTCTCCCAACACTCCCAGAACAGTAGTAAAGAGAAAGGGGCTCTGAAATCAGTTCTGCTACTTACAGCTGTGTGACTCTGGATAGGTTACTTAACTTTTCTGGTCCTCAGTTTTTCATCTGTAAAATGGGCTTCTCAGGGCTCTCGTGAATATTACGTAAATTGTTAAGTTTAAAGCAGTTAAAATAATACCTGGAACACAGTTTCTACAATGAAAAAATTTCTTTTTCTTTTTCTTTTTTTTTTTTTTTGAGACACAGCCTTGCTATGTACTTCAAGGCAATCCTCCTGCCTCAGCCTCCCAAGTGCTAGGATTACAGGCATATGCCATAGTTATACGTAATGCTAAAGGATTGGTTATAATTATTATTAACTGGTCCTCCCCACGGCAGAGCACAACTGCCTGGGTTTGAAACCTGTTCCTACTGTCCACAAGACCAGGTCTACCCAGTGTAGCTGATATTTTTCACATATTTAAAATAAAAAGTTTTTTTTTTAATAAAAAGATTTTGAATTACCATTGGGTGAAGGGGTCTCCTGTAGCTTCTCCTATTTTCCTCCCTGCACACTATCATGCGCCCCCCGGGGGGTGCCCCCTCCCCAGCAGGACAGGCATCGACCCAGGATGAGTGTCAGCCCTCCCAGCGTCCCCAAAGCCAGCAGCGGCTGGCACATACACAGCAGGTGCTCAGAAAAGTGAGACAAGGAAGAAGGAAGGAGGCAAGGAAGCCGTTCACCCCTTTCACTGACAGGACGGGAGAGGATGGGTGACTTGCTGGTCAGTGGCACGGGGCGAGCGTCCGAGCCCCGTGTGCGGGCCGTGAGTGGCTGCGGGGTGGCCCCTCCCCGTACCCAGTACGGCCCCTCGCGAGGAGCCCAAAGCCACCCTCTCCCACCGCGTGCCCCTCCCTCCCTGCAGCGCAAGGTCCCCTGGCCTCCCCCAGGAACTACACGCTGTACGTGCTGGACAACCAGAACCTGCAACAGCTGGGGTCCTGGGTGGCCGCGGGGCTCACCATTCCCGTGGGCAAGATCTACTTCGCCTTCAACCCGCGTCTCTGCTTGGAGCACATCTACCGGCTGGAGGAGGTGACGGGCACTCGAGGACGGCAGAACAAGGCGGAGATCAACCCGCGCACTAACGGGGACCGCGCCGCCTGTGAGGCCCTCTCCAGAGCGAGGGCGCCCTCGCCGGGACCCCGGGCACACCCAGCCCCGCGCGCGCCCGACACCGGCGGGAGGGCCCTCGAGGGGACAGCCCTCCCAGACGCGCGGGGTCGGGGTGGGCAGTAGAGAGCAGGCGTTCTCGCTCGCCCCGCCCAGGCCAGACGCGCACCCTCCGCTTCGTGTCCAACACGACCGAAGCCGACCGCATTCTGCTACGCTGGGAGCGCTACGAGCCGCTGGAGGCCCGCGACCTGCTCAGCTTCATCGTGTACTACAAGGAGTCGTGAGTGCTGGGGCAGAGGGTGGGGCCACCTCGAGGCGGGGCCAGAACGGGAACCTGGGCGAGTGAGGGTAGTGCCCAGAGGGCCTCTGGAAAGCCAGGAAGCTAGGATCCTCAAATCTAGTTTTCTTCCCTCGTCTTCTTGTCTCTCCGTGCCTCAGTTTCCCCTCACCAAGTGGAATGAAGCGGACAGTCAGGACTTCTGAGAGCCCAGGAGATAGTTCTACTGAGAAATCTTGGATTATTAAACTTCAATTCACTATGCTAATGTTCCATGCTGACCACATGGTTCTGCCCCAGCAGTGGTTTGGGGAGTGCCCACTAATTTGGCCAGTTTTATGAGCAGCTCTGCCAACATTTCATTAAAGCCAGAGGAAAGGAGGGAGCAAGGCCCACCAGGGACCAGCACTCTTTCCTTTGGAGAGAGTGAACTGACCTAAACAAGGGGAATGGCGGTTAGACCACAGGAAGGACTTCTCCAAACACATGGCGAGGAATCCCGAGGTCTTCCCTAGAGGAGAGATGGATTTGAGTGGCAGGCAGGAAGGGCAGGAGTTCAGAGCACTCTCTGTCAAATAGAAGAGGGGCCGCCTGGGTTGGAAGCACTGTCCACAAACTAAAACGCGGGGGGGGGGGTCTTAGTTGACCACTAGCCTGGAGCCAGGGCTGGGCGGAGGGAGGAGCGACATCAGTAAGGAGGAGGCCTGCTCAAAGGGCCAAGGCTGTCCCGGGCCTCACAGTAAGTGACTGCAGCAACCTGGAGAGCTGGAGAGTTTGCTAAACACAGATTTCTGGCCTCACCCTCCAGATTCTCATGTGGTCAGTCCCAAGGGGGCCTGTGAATCTGCCTTTCTAACAAGCTGCTGGTTCATGGTCCACACTGTAAGGCATACTCCTCACATGGACAACAGTGTGGACACCTCTCTCTGCCTCCAGCGCATGCAGTTCACAGCCTGCACAACTGTCCCCAGCTGCCTCTGGGATCTAAGGGCAGAGAATCTTGGGGATCCTTTAGAAGTTCCCCTAGCACCCTTCCTGTGCAACAAAGCCGTGGAGTGCACCTCTCAGGCATATACTGCAGGTCCTGGGCCCTGCTGGCTCTGAGCAGTCACAGACCTACTTGGTGCGTTGTTCCCGTTGTAACCCACAGGGCATCTGCACCCACATACCTCCTCCTGGACTGTTCTGCTTCTGGATCCTGACAAGGGAGACATTTTTAGCTGGGCTCAAGCTCTTCCCAACACACTCCCTTTGACCTCCCCTTGAGTTCGGTCCTTGGCACAGCATTAATTCCACCCCCCATCCCCCTCCAAAGAAACATATCCTGACCATCGGTGTGAGACCCATGGTCTGCCCACGATCTCCCATGTGGGACACAGCTCCACTTTCACCTCTCCAGGGACCTGCCACCTCCAAACCTAAAGCCAGCAGAGCCACCACAAGGCCTGCCTCTGTTCTGGCACAAATTAATTTCCCTGTGTCAGTGAGTCTCGGACTTTTGGGCCCGCAGATATGTTTGAGAGCTGCTGGAAGCTCGGAACCTTCTCCCTCAAAAAACACACATGCACAGAACTGTACTTGCAGTCTGGGGGCTCACGGACCTCCAGAGTCCACACGTGGGCCTAGTTCAAGGCATGCCCCTGGGAAAGAAGTGTCACCTGTCTCTGGTGCCAGGCATGCCACTTGGGGGGCAGGGATTAGGATAACCTCATTACTTGCTCTTCTTAGAGAACTCTTCACGCTAACCTTCTAGGTTTTGTTTTGTGTGTGTGTGCGCCAGGGATCCAACTCAGGGCCTTTCACTTGCTGGTCACCTTCTAGTTTTCCTTATGCAAGGCAATATTTTTTTTATATTCATTGAGATCAAAGCTCCATTTATCCTGGTAAGGGTTAGAAGATATTTCATCATAAATTTGACTGGACAGATTATTACAGACCTCACAAGATCTGTCACGTGGCTAGAATTGTTACTCTGCTCTCATGCATAATGGAAGAATGACAATAACAGTCCTGTAGTGATTTAGAGAGGTGGTGGGTGCTAGAGACTGGGGATGGTCACAGCTCTGGGGATGGGTGTTCAGCCCATTCCAGAATGCCACTGAGCATGTGGGTCCAGATGCCTGTGGAACCCAGAGCTGGAACCTGCTGGATGTAGAGCTGCCCCTAAGCCGCACCCAGAATCCTGGGGTGACCCTGGCACCCCTCAAGCCCTGGACACAGTATGCAGTGTTTGTGCGGGCCATCACGCTGACCACTGCTGAGGACAGTCCTCACCAAGGGGCCCAGAGCCCCATCGTCTACCTCTGGACCCTGCCTGCAGGTAGGCATTTGCATGGGGCCAGAAGAAGATGCTGGCCTCCTAATGAGAATGGGGGATCCAGACATCAAATACAGAATGGGGGCCCCAGAGCCTGGGCGATCAGAGGCCTTTGTCTGAGGAGGACTAGGGGGAGGCATCTGTCTAGGTCCCAGGGAAGCTGGGGCTGGGGCTGGGCCAGTTCGCTGAAGAGCTGAGTGAACTCAAGGGCCTTTGGAGAAGAGGAGAGAACGCTGATTTCTAGGAAGGGAGGCCGAAGGTCACCTATTCCTGGGAAGAACGGCGGGAGGACCCAAGGGAGGGGCTCCTTACCAGAAATACAGTGTTCGGAAGGGAACCCTCGGCCCAAATTGTACTCTTCTCACACGCCCAGCGCCTACCGTGCCCCAAGACGTCATTTCCACCTCCAACTCCTCCTCCCACCTCCTGGTGCGCTGGAAGCCACCCACCCAGCGCAACGGGAACATCACCTACTACCTGGTGCTCTGGCAGCGGCTGGCAGAGGACAGCGACCTCTACCTTAACGACTACTGCCACCGCGGTGCGCAGGGAGGCGCGAAGTCGGCGGGAGGGGGGAGGGGAGGGCAGCCTGGGCTCTGAACGACCTCCTCCGCCGACCAGGCTTGCGGCTGCCCACCAGCAACCACGATCCCCGCTTCGACCGTGAAGACGGGGACCCGGAGGCCGAGCTCGAGCCAGGCTGCTGTCCCTGCCAGCGCGCCGCTCCTGGGCAGGTCCTGCCAGCGCTGGAGGAACAAGAGGCCTCGTTCCAGAAAAAGTTTGAAAACTTTCTGCACAACGCCATCACCATCCCCAAGTGCGGCCGGGCGCGTGTGCGGGACGGGTCCTGCGGGCTGGGTCTGCGTGGGACCGGGCCGGGGGACGGTCTGTGTGGGCGGGGCCAGGGCTGTGGGCGGGCTTGGAGGTGGGGCTCAACCAAGGAGCTCCCCGGGCGCGTTCCATTTGGGACTGATAGGGCCTCCCTGGCCTCCCCAGACCCCCTTGGAAGGTGACGTCCATCCACAGGAACCTCCAGAGGTGAGCCGGGCGCGGGGTCTGGGCACCGAGCGGCGGGGCTCCGTGACCCTACCAAGGCTCTGACCTGCGCCCTCCCCAGGGATGTAGGACGGCATCGCCGGGCTGCCGGGACCCCCCGACCAGAGGGCAACAGCTCGGATTTTGAGATCCAGGAAGACAAGGTCCCCCGAGAACGAGCGGTGCTGGGCGGCTTGCGCCACTTCACGGAATATCGGATAGACATTCACGCTTGCAACCACGCAGCACACACCGTGGGCTGCAGCGCGGCCACCTTCGTCTTCGCGCGCACCATGCCCCACAGTAGGTGGCCTCTACGTTTCTGTGCCGTCACTGATCCCAAGGACCCTGTCCAGTCAGTGCTCTAACTAGCGGGCCTGACCTCATTTCAGAAAAAAATTTGAAAACTTTCTGCACAGCGCCATCACCATCCCTGAATTCGGGCCTGCGAAGCGTACGGGGAGGGTCCATCGGTCGTAGCCTGAGAGGGGGCGGGCCTGTGGGTGGGCCTGGGGCGTGGCCTGTGGGACCCAGATCGAGACGGCCCCCCTCTGCCGCTCTTCCCACTTCTCCGCAATCCCAGGGCTTCCCCAGACCTGCTAGTTTAGCTTGGATTTGAACGCACGAGAGAGAAAACACTTGTGGCCTGCTTCCCAGATGCCCCCCTCCCGCAGGAGAGGCCGATGATATTCCAGGCAAAGTGGCCTGGGAGGCAGTCAGCAAGAGCAGTGTCCTCTTGCGCTGGCCTGAGCCACCTGACCCCAATGGACTCATCCTCAAGTACGAAATCAAGTACCGCCGCTTGGGAGAGGTAGGTACACTAGGGCAGCCCCATCTCAGACCTATTTTGTCCTCCGCCCCCTTCCCAACCAGATGTTCTGTGTTACCCTCAGGAGGCCACAGTGCTGTGTGTGTCCCGTCTGCGATATGCTAAAGTTGGTGGGGTCCACTTGGCCTTGCTGCCCTCTGGAAACTACTCCGCTAGGGTTCGGGCCACCTCATTAGCTGGCAACGGCTCCTGGACAGACAGTGTTGCCTTCTACATCTCTGGCCCAGGTACACAGACTTGCATTCCAAACACCCCACCAGAGACCCTCCACTCCATCCTTCCCATCCTCATCTCCCAGTGTTTAGAAAGAAGCATCTCCCGTCCTCTGACGTCAGTCTTTGGCCCCACTCTCTGTGTCCTCTGACCACCAGAGGAAGAGGACTCCGGGGGCCTGCACGTCCTCCTCACTGTCACCCCTGTGGGGCTCATGCTGCTTATCGTTCTTGCTGCCCTCGGTTTCTTCTACGGCAGAAAAAGGTGAGGACAAGTCCCTGGTTCCCACCTGCTGCTCCCTGCTGGGGCCTTCATCTGTCAGGGCAGTCAGAGCGCTAGATCAAACAGAAAGGACTTCTTGGTGTCGGCAGCGACTCTTCCCTTGGAGATGGCACGGAGGAGACACACCTTTCCGCTGCGGTGACCACTCATCCTGCCTAGCTCAAGATGCCCAGGTTTTAGCAAGACAAATCTGGGTACACTGGGAATGTCAGTCACCACACTCTGCCCAAGCTGAGAATAATGAAGCTGGTCCTGCTATGCAAGGGATGAGGCAGGAGGCCTCAGGCTGTGTCCCAGGACACTTGATATTAGATCCCTCTGGGGCTGAATGTGAGAGGAAGTGGAGGCATGACCTTGATTAACTGGATCCTGAAGACGACCTGAGGGGGCAAGAGACCCTCTACTCCTGTGTCCACCTGTTCCCTGCCTGTCATATCCCAGCACAGGACCAAGAACAACTTGGAAAGTATTAGGGCTCCTAGGGAGGTGGTCAATATCCCTCTCCTCAAGATATCCCTCTTTCTTGTCCTCTGGCATTGCTTGTTCCTTCCCGAGAACTCTTCCAGCCTGACCCCTTGCCACCACCACCTCCCATTGCAGAAATGGCACCCTGTATACCTCTGTGAATCCAGAGTACTTCAGCGCCTCTAACAGTAGGTCTGGGGATGGGTGGACAGGGGCTGTGGGAAGGGAAACAGGAGAGGAGGGGAGGCCAACTTCCAGGAGACCTTTCTGTAGAGGATGGCCTTAGGACCAGAGGGCTTCAGCAGCAGAGGCCAGCAGTGGGTGGAGATGTGGTGGAGAGCAGCTCTTGGCCTTGTGACCCCTACCTCCTCCCAGTGTATGTCCCTGACGAGTGGGAGGTGCCTCGGGAGCAGATCTCCATAATCCGGGAGTTGGGCCAGGGCTCTTTCGGGATGGTCTATGAGGGCGTGGCGAGAGGACTCGAGGCTGGAGAGGAGACCATGCCTGTGGCCCTGAAGACAGTGAATGAGCTGGCCAGCCCACGGGAACGCATTGAGTTCCTCAAGGAAGCTTCTGTCATGAAGGCATTCAAGTGTCACCATGTGGTAAGGAAGGGTCAGGACATTGTCAGGGTCAGAATTAAGGTAGAGGAGCTGGAGACTTAGCTCAGTGTTACAGTGCTTGTCTAGCAAGTGTAAAGCCATGAGTTGGATCCCCAGCACCAATCCAATCAATCAATCAATAAAAAAAAAAATTTAAAAAAAAGAATTAGGGTAGAGGTCATGAGGTAAGAGGAAAAGGGTCAGAAATGAGGTCAGGACATCACATCAGGGTTGTGATGGTGGTTAGGATCCCAATCTGGGTAGAGGCCATGGTTGGGGTTAAGAGTCGAACAAATCCATGGGAAAGGCCATGATAGGGTCATGGCTAGAGCCATGAGTGGGGAGCCATACCGAGCGTCCAGGGGACTATTAGGGCCATGATTGAAGTCAGAGTGGGGCCAAGGTCGTGGTTGCAATGATAGATATGACCCAGTTTACAAGTTGGGATTGGGTCACCGATTGTGATTCGTGTTACGGTCATGGCTGGGGTTAGGATCAGGGTGGTATTTGGGTCATACTGTGGTCATAGCAGGTCACAGTTTGGGCCAGATAGTTTGAAGGGCAATGGGTGGATCCACAACCAAACTCTGTGTCGTCCATCCCAGGTGCGTCTCCTGGGCGTGGTGTCTCAGGGCCAACCAACTCTGGTCATCATGGAGTTAATGACCCGTGGGGACCTTAAGAGCCACCTTAGATCTTTACGGCCTGAGGCAGAGGTGGGGACCAGGAAGACCCTGGGTCAGGAGGTTGGAGAGTTTGAGAAGATTTGAGCATGTTGTGGGGGAGGGGGCCGTTCTTGGGTTGGGACAAAAATGTAGGCTTCTTCTTCACCACCTCCTCTCTTGGCTCTAGAATAACCCTGGGCTCCCACGGCCAGCACTAGGGGACATGATACAGATGGCTGGTGAGATCGCAGACGGCATGGCCTATCTAGCCGCCAACAAGTTTGTGCACCGCGACCTGGCAGCCCGCAACTGCATGGTGTCCCAGGACTTCACCGTTAAAATTGGGGGTACAGAGGGTGCCAAGCAGATGAAGGCAACCTAAAGAGTAGAGACTCCCTTAGCTAGGCACGGCAGGGTGGGCCTGGCCTGCAGCTCTGTCCCTGACAGCCTGCAAGAACTTCGGCATGTCATCCCACCTAGATCTCTGTCCCCTTGTCCAAGGCAGAGGAGCTCGGATGGGATGAGTTCTGAGGGCTTTTCAGCCCTCGTGTTCCAGGGCTCTTAGAGACCATGAAGGTGGAAGGGGTTGGCAGAGGCACTTCTGGGGCAGAGTCTGATGTGGGACTCCCACACCCCCTCCACTGTCACCTTCCAGACTTCGGGATGACTCGGGACGTGTATGAGACAGACTATTACCGCAAGGGTGGGAAGGGACTGCTGCCCGTGCGCTGGATGGCCCCTGAGTCCCTCAAAGATGGAATCTTCACCACCCACTCGGATGTCTGGTGGGGCCTGCTGGGACCAGAGGGCTCTGGGGATGTGGAGGTGGGATCTAGGGAGGGGGCTGGGCCACCCCCCTACTTTGGGATGTGCTGAGTGACCTGAGGGTGCCAGACTCAGGCCCTCCTCCGTGCTCTCCAGGTCTTTCGGCGTGGTGCTCTGGGAGATTGTGACTCTGGCCGAACAGCCCTACCAGGGCCTGTCCAACGAACAGGTGCTCAAGTTTGTCATGGACGGCGGGGTTCTGGAGGACCTGGAGGACTGTCCCCTTCAGCTGTGAGTCATTCCAGCCCCTCTTCCTCAGCCCTCTCTGCCCACATCCCTCCCTATAGTTCTGATTCACATCCTCTGATCCTTCTACATCCTCTGCACCCCCATATGAGCTCTCCCATAGCGGAACTCCCACTGCATCTCCACTTACTCCCCTGGGGCACCCCCAGACATAATGCTCCAGGAACCCCACTCTGGCTGACCCTCCCAGTGCAGGAGAAGGGGGTGTGGCTCAGGCTCTGGGCCCCTCTGATGCTGTCCCCACTCCCACCAGGCAGGAGCTGATGAGCAGCTGTTGGCAGCAGAACCCGCGCCTGCGCCCCACCTTCACCCACATTCTAGACAGCATACAGGAGGAGCTGCGGCCCTCCTTCCGCCTCCTTTCCTTCTACTACGGTACAGAGTGCCAGGGGGGCCGCGGCCTCCTGCCCACCACTGATACAGAACTCAACTCCCCTCCAGCCTCTAAAGGGGCTTCAGACTGCAGCCCGCAAAATGGGGGCCCAGGGCACTGAAGCACACCCCTTTCCCCACTGCCTGGCTTCCTATGGGTAGAGAGAAAGAGATCGATCCTTGGTGGCAGCTCAGACAGCATGAAGTGGCCAGGAGTGGAGCAGAGAATGGGGGGGAGCAGTCAGCTCAGACTGAGCTCCCAGGAAAGCAGGCATGACACCAGCAGGCATTGTCACTAGACCATGGACAGATGTCTGCCACCCCTGGAGAACCTACTCCCAAATTTGGCTCTCCCATGCACATCTGGGGCCATCAACAGCTTGAAAAAAGATGAGTCATCCAAGCCAGACTTGGAGGCTTCTCTGTCTGGGTGCGGATGCTGGGGACAGATGGGGTGTCCACATTACCGCCTGTCCACTGTGCTCATCTCCTCCCCTCTGCCCTACACCCCAAAGGATGGGGGCTTGTCCTCACCCCTTCCCCTCCCTTCACCTCAACGAGGGAGCCCATGCTTGGTGCTCCTCCTCTCTCGTCCCCCAAGGCATCCCTTGGTGTATATTCTCCCCTTTCCCAGTCTTTCCCTCATTATTAGCCTTGGATCATTAAGGCCTTAAGAGCCTTGTCCTTCTCTCTCCCCTCACCCACTGCCGCCACCCCACCCCCTGCCTCTCAAGGGAAGACTGGAGAAGGCACAATAAACGCTGAGGTCTCTTGGTATCCTGGTCCTGGGCAGCCCATTATCTCTCCATCTATACGGCGTTAAGACCAGATGAACTTCCTCTCTCCCTCCTTCGGGACGTAAGGTGGTGACCTTAAGGCTGTGATATAGGATGAATACATTGCTGTCAACCGCCACAGCCATGAGGGCCCAAACAGGCAGGGTTGCCATGGCAGTGAGACACCACAGTCTTGCTGTAATCTGCTCAGGCCAGAAGCAGCTGAGCCCAGCAGGGAACGTTTGTATCTGACCTCCTGGCAGAACCAGCCGGCCTCCCACACTTCACCTTTATTTTGTTCCTTACTCTGTCTGACCACTGCATGGGCATTTTCTCCCATGAAACCACAGGACAGAATGTGGAGTGGGAGAGGGCCCATATGACATCACTTGTCCATGTCAGATGTCCCCCCACCCAAGGTAGGGGACACTGTCCAGAGCAGAGTTTGTGTCTGGCTCCCTGTGGTTCTTCCAGTAGGCCACAGTCTCAGGCTGTCTCCTGAGCAGAGGGACACATTATCATTGCCCCAGGGAGCCATGTTTTCTAGGCTTCTATGTCAATGCCAGGGAATCTGCAGGTGCAGAACAATGCCAACCTTTGGCAAAGCAGGGAATAAGAAGGGCTAGTCGTGGCTCAGGGATTTCTTTTGTCCTGGTGCTGGGGATCAAACCTAAGGACTCAAACATGCTACACACTCTCTACCATGAGCTACACCCCTGGCCGCCCAAGGCTCTTTGGTGTCCTGCATTTGGGTCCTTGGGGCCACAGCACCCAAGATGCCCACCACCCACTGCCACATGCACTAAGCACCCTTGCTTACTTCAGCAGCCATCCTTTATGCTATAGCGCTATCAGACAGGGCCTGAGAAGGCCAGACATGAATCTGGGTGAGGCCAGGGTCAGGGTCTAGCAAGGATCACCTGTGTGGAGCCTCTCCCTCTGCTTGATGCCCTTGACAGGCACTGACGACTGAAGCAACAGTGACCTCTGATGGTTGGCAACAGAACTGCAGCTATGGGAAAACAGGGGAGGTGATTTCCCCATTCCCAGTGCCTTCTGTTGCTGGTCTCTCTGAGGCCTCTGAGAGAGCAGAAGGGAAGGGAGGGAACTCCTTACAGCAGCCCTGTACCTGGGATGTGCACACGCACACAGGGCACACCTCACACCTACTCTTGCACATGCCCGGGGGAGGGCCCAGTGTTGGGATCAACTCCTTCCCCTCCAGGCCCTCCGCCTTCATCACTGAGCACTGGCTGCCAGGGATGGCTGGTCGCCTGCACAGGAAGCAGCACAGGAAGGAAAGAGGGCTTCAGAAACACACTCCCCTCCAAGGATGAGGAGGAACAGCTGGCCCAGAAGAACTGGAGTAGAATGTAGGGAAGCTCATAGACAAACTCTTTTTTTTCTTTTTTCTTTTCTTTTCTTTTTTTTAAAACAGGTCTTGGTATATAGTTCAGGCTGGCCTTGAACTGACTATGTAGCCCTGGCTGGCCTCAAACTCGTGGCAATCCTCTTGCTTCAGCCTCCCGAGTGCTGGGATTACAGGCATGCACTACCACGTCCGGCCTCATAGACAAACTCTGTTGCTATCTATATCCCAGAAAAGAAGTGGATTTGCCAAGATAGCAAGCAAATTGGGGTCTGGACTTCAGAAGGGATCTCCCATATCCAGAGAAGCTGTGTGGAGGGGAGACATATTTTCTTGCTCAGGGACAGCTAGAGGCAGACAGACAGTGTCCTGGGAAGGAGGGATAGACATCTACCACAGAGGAGGAAGGGTAAATGCAGTGACTGAGAGAGACAGTCCAGAAGCACCCTTCTTGGCCCCTCCTCTCCTCCCAATCCAGACAGAACTT
This sequence comes from Hystrix cristata, assembly GCA_004026905.1. Taxonomy (NCBI): domain Eukaryota; kingdom Metazoa; phylum Chordata; class Mammalia; order Rodentia; family Hystricidae; genus Hystrix; species Hystrix cristata. The sequence goes on from PVJO010015102.1 coordinate 37,686, forward strand.
AACATTAATAATTCAGTAGCCTCCAGCTGGCTGGAGGGTGGAGGACGGAGTAGACAGATGAGCTTGAGAGAACGCCATGTCTACCCTCCACCTCCTCAGAACTGTCTCTGTGGCCAGGGATGGTCCTCACCACCTAGGCAGAGGGGGATGGGGGCTGTAGGTCTCATGTCCCACTCCTGCCAAGCTTGGGAACAAGTGATGTGTCTTTGTAGGGAAGGGAGGACGGCAAGAGACCTGGGGACCCAGGGCCCTGGAGGCTGGTCTGGGGTCAGGAAAGCCAGGCCTCCATGGGGGCCAGATCAAGTAGGGCATCCACAGGTTTGATTCATCTAGCTTCTGCAGCCAAAACGGTCCCTGACTCTCATTGCGTGGGAGGAAGAATGGGGTACAATACATGGGAGAGCAGCCTCCCACCCTTGTTCTTGGCTACCTCCCCCCACTCATAACACTGTGCTCCTTCCACATCCTATGGAGCTTGGGTGGCAGCCCCCTCTGGAGGAGAAGCCATGGGCCTTCCCCCGCCTAGCATCCACACACTGTGGAAGCTCCTGCTTATGAGTGGTTTGCCTTCTCCAGCTTTCTGTTGGAGGCCAAGGACAAGACAGATGTTGGTATATGACCACCACCCACAGCAAAGTCTTCCTCCTTCCAGCCAGAGCTCCTGTACACAGCCCCAAAGGGCTACACTGCCTGCCCTTGGGCATGTGATATGAACTGTGGGCTCCTTCCACCCCTTGGAGACCGAGAGGCTGAATGCTGGCATCTCTTATTATTGCCCATGACTCAGAGGCTTGCACCAACCTAAGTCAGCTCCTGGGTATCTGCCATGAAATTGGGTCACTCAAGTCACAGTTGAGTAACCATTAGGGTGGCACCGTCCCCCTCTGGAGAGGGTGGAGGAAGTGGCTTTGAACATGCACCATATCAAGAAAACAGGCAGGTGGCTGGGTGTGGTGGCGCACGCCTGTAATCCCAGTACTCGGGAGGCTGAGGCAGCAGGATCACTCTGAGTTTGAGGCCAGCCTGAACTACATAGCGAGACCCCGTCGCAAAATACCAAAAAAAAAAAAAGAAAGAAAAGAGAACAGGCAAGTGGGGCTGGGGGGTGGATTCAGACCAAGGATATTTGGAAGAACCCAACACAGAACAAAAACAGAGGGTACTTAGTGAGCCTTGCTACACAGTGAGGGCAGAGGGTGCTTGGTGATCCCCAGATCACAGTGAGGGCTGATCCCCAGATCACAGTGAGGGCTGAGGGCGCTTGGTGATCCCCAGATCACAGTGAGGGCAGAGGGCGCTTGGTGATCCCCAGATCACAGTGAGGGCTGAGGGCGCTTCCACATTGCACTGCACATTCAGGGCAGAGTATAGTTTGGGATCTCAGGTTACCTGCTGAGACCAAGTTCTTACCTCCATTCGATGTTAGCAGAAGCAAATCTCTTCAAAGGGGCCACAGATTAAGAATTTTCTGACCTTTCCATAGAGGTCCATGGTGCCCTGCGGCGAGCATTCTAAGAGGGCTGGCTACTCTGGGGAGCGGTGACTGCTACACGCAGGTCTGGATCCCCCAGTTCTGAGGTATTTGTCCTCTCCTAAGCCAGGAGGCCCAGCCCCTGAGTGGAAACTCTGCCTACTGAGTAGTATTCCCAGTCTCAGCTCCCATCTCCCTTTGTGCTGGGGGGACGGGACATCCAAACAGTTTAGACCCCCGACTCTGATGTGCAGCCTTCCTTCGTCTTCCTCGTTTGCACCACAGAAGAGAAGCAGGAGAGATGGGGACCAGGAAACAAGGGGACTGAAGTGCCAGCACTGAAGGGGTTGGGGTCAGTTCTGGACCATGCCATTCCTCCCCTCCTCTCTCCCGCCCCTCTCGAACACAGGCCATTGTCCAGGTATCAGAGGGAAGGATGGGGCTGGGGAGGAAAGGAAAACAAGGGGTGTGGAAGACAGAGACAGGCATACACACAGCAATGAGACTCTGAGGACACCAGGCCCGTTTGATCTTGGTTCTACATCTTTTTTTCTTTTTTTCTTTTTTTTTTTTGCTGGACGCTTGGATCCAACTCAGAGCCTTGTGCTCACTAGGCAAGCACTTTACCATTGAGCTAAATCCCAACTGGCCTTTGTGATCTGTGTGACTTTGGCCCCCAGCACTTGTGAGCAACAGCAGTGAGACTTTGTTCAGTCATTTCCAGAGATGAAGTGGGTCCCTTGCTGAGGGAGCAGAGGGCCCAAGCGATCCACCTCTTGGGTGGTATCAGGCGTGTCTTTGCAAGAACCAGACAGAAGGGAGATGGACACAGATGCAGGGAGAGAAAAGGCAGAAGGAGAAGGCTGAGAAGACCAGTGTGGAAGGCAGGAAGAATATCTGAGGCTACGAAGAAGGCTCTGCAAGAAAGCGAGGCAGAAAGGACAGAGGCTGATGCTAGGTCACACAGGAAGTGGAGCCCAAGGAGAGGCCTCCTCTCCCCAAACCTCAGTGCCGGTGAAACTCGACCCCTGTGGAAGGCAGGAGCAGGAGCGATGACTGTGGGACTAGGGTGGGAGCCCCAGGCAGGCAGGGTGGGCTCTTTGGGAAGCAGACGTTTCTAAGAGGGGTACCCCACGTGGGAAGGACAAAGGCCGAAATAAGATAATGGATACCAAGTGCTTCGTAAGCTTTGAAGCACTATACGGATTGTTGTCATCGTTATCTAACTGCGAAATCATTTAAAAGACGCTGCAGCAGTACATTTGGACACATGCAGAGATGACCAGGATGAAGTGCAGAGGAGGAAATAGGCTACAAATAACCTCAATGATGCTGGTGTTTACATTCACATGCACAAACTCAGAAAAGTGTCTGGAAGGATGAATATATATCCAGACAGTGGGACTGTGAATGATTTATGTCTTCTTTTTGCTTACGTATATTTTCTCCTTATGTTTTTTAAAGAACATACATTATTCATTTAGTGAGAAACAAGAAGTTTGCTTTTAAAAGAACAAGCTGCTGCCCAGAGGGTCAAGGTGCGTGGTTCAGGATTGGCGAGAGCGCTGGCCCCTGGCCAGGTACCACGAGCCGTCTCGTGCACCTTCTCCAAGGACAGTTTCTCCTCCGTGCCCTTGTACGAGCCTAGGAGTGGACTGAGAAGTGGCAGCATACTTTTGTAACCCCATGATTCTTTCCAGCTGGGGAGACAACAAACAAGCAAAAGGAGAGAAAAGCATTTTTTGGAGCTTTCCAGCAACTCTGGGATTAACCCACAAAAGGCTGACAGCCCTCTGCTGACATAGCATTGTGGGTCACAAAAATGAGGGCAGGTGCCTCCCAGGGCTGTAGGATCTTCTGTCACCCACAGTGGCTCCAAGGGACCAGAGTCCAGGTCCCCACACCCTTTCATTTCTCATGCGTATCATGCTGAATGCGCAGGCAGCCTTCTTCTCCCATCTCTCTCTTTTCTTTTTTTTCCTTGAGACAGGGTCTCACTGTGTAGTTCAGGCTGGCCTTGGGCTCACTATGTAGCCCAGGCTGGCCTCAAACTCTCAGCAATCCTCCTGCCTCAGCCTCCCAAGGACTGAGATTACAGGTGTGAGCCACCACACCTGGCACTCATCTCTTCTCTCGCCCTCTGCTCACTCTTTATCCGGGTCTGAGTGTGCATTCTTCACCCAAATCCTCCCCCCAGGCTCCCACCTGAAAATACACCTCTTCCCCTGCCGCTCCCCTCTACCTACTCAACATAGGATCTAACACCCATAATTTCTTACACTGGCTTTCAAATTCCAAAGCATATTTGCTTAAATTTAATTTAGGGTGAGTGGCACTGGTGATGGGAGGCAAAATAACTCCTCTGAGATCACACAGCCAATTAATGGAGGTGCAACCCCTTCCTCCACCTCAGCCTGCCTCCAGGTCTGAAAGGGTAGCTGCACTGTCTTTTCTTGTTGTTCGGTCCCTGTCCTCTTTTATTTTTTCCAGTGATGGAGACTGAGTCCATGGCCTTCGCATTGTGCTACAATCCCCAGCCCTCGTGGTTAAATAGCTAAGGCTGGGCTCAAATTTGCGATCCTCCTGCTTCAGCCTCCCAGAGTACTGGGGTTACCTGTATGCTGCACCACATCAGGTTTCAATTCGTCTTTAGCTCTGAATTGTGCCTTCCCTCCTGCAGCTCTGGCATTTAAGCCTCCCACTTCCAGCTGCAACCTGCCCTTCCAGCCTTGGGAGACACCCCAGAACCTTATTTCTCCCCCAACCCCGGCTCTTCCCTCTCCGCCCATCACCCGGCCTGTGGCCTGCACAGTTTGCCACTTGCTCCCACACCTGTCCCCACCCCGTCACCAGTCTCTGAAACACCTGCAGACCCTTGCCACGCTCTGCACCAACCACAGGTGTGCAGCATCTGCTGCCATATACAGCCATGCGCCAGCATCAGGAGCCCCTCGGAGAACACAGAAATCACACCAGCTAGGAGAGAGTGACTGCTGGTGTGAGAGGGCTGAAAAGCCAAAGAGAGCACTAAGCAACCCAGAGGCAGCTGCGGGAAGAAGCCACCAGCCCACAGGCCTGGAGAGCGAGTGGGTAAGGTGGAGGTGTCAGTCTAGAAACCCAGGGCTGGGGCCTTTAGGAGGTCGACCCAGATCTTGGAGAGGGTGCCCTGTGCCGGAGCAACCCTGAAAGGAAGCAAACAGAAGCAGCAGCCTCCCTTCTCCCTGTAGCACCCTCCCTGGGCGGAGCTTGACTGAGCCAGCTGGCAAAGGAGCCTGGAAACTTGCTGGCCTAGCCGAGTTCAGCCCCAGCTTCCCACAGCAGAGCACAGTGAGCCTTGAGAGCCAAGAGACACAGGTGAATGGACAGCACCGTGGTAATTATTACCTATTGTTATCACACCCAAAATACACTGAGTGCCTACTTCCTGCCTACACTTGACACGAGGTGGGAAGGGAGCTGAGGATGGAACCCAAAGCCTTCCCTCACACTGTGCTCTTTTATTTTTGAGACTGAGTCTCCCTAACTTGCTAAGTTGCCCAGACTGGCCTCGAACTTGTGATCCCCCTGCCTCAGGTGCCCAGCGCTGGGATTACAGGCCTATGCCACCCGTGTCCAGTTTGACACACACTTTCACACACAAAACGATCTGGTGGGCTTGATACTGTTGTTGATATGTCACAGGTGGGGGAACTGGGCCCTACAGAAGTGAAATAACTTGCCTACCATCCCATACTAATGAATGGTCCATGTCGGGTCTATCCACATTTTCCCACCCTGTTCACTGCCTACCTGGTGCCCACACGTGGCCAAGAGGGCAGTGGAGATGCGTCACATTGTCTTTTTGGGTAGCAATTACATGTGGAGGGCTCCAGTGCCAAACAGTCTTTAGCACGTAGTGATGTGCCAAGTGTCATTGTCACAGATGTCAAAAAAAGGGGCAAGAGCCACCCCCATCCGGAAGACACAGGATCTCCCAGGAGAGTGGGCAGGTAAACAATAACCTCAGTGCACCACAGTGAGCCCTGCTAGAGCCGGGCAAAAGCTGGGCACTTCCGACCACTGTAACTGGAGGAAGGAGGGCGACATAGCTCAGAACTCAAACTTCCCTGATCAAAATTCCTCCACAGCTCCCCTGGGCCAAGGAGCTCAGGACAAAGCATGCAGGCAAGCGACCTCTCTGGCTTCATCTCTCCAGCCTCCCGCCTCTCACACCCATGCTGCCCTGCAGGCCTTTGCCACTCTGGGCATCCACGCCTTTGTCACTTTGCTTCTGTAACTCAGGACCTCCTTGCCTCTCCCCTCTGGCCGCCTGTTCCTCCTTGAAATCAGCTCTCCCAACTGCTGCCTCTCTCTGGGGCCTGTCCCAACTTCGCTCCCTGAGTGCTGTCCCTTCCTGGCAGAATGGATCCCTCCTTCCGCACCTCTCCCAGCCCCTTGCTGCCTTGCTGTCACCCTGAAGTAGCTGGATTTGTTGACCTGTTTATCTCCCCTGGCTCATCTCTCATTTGTCTTTATATCCCTTGAAACCATCACAGGCTCTAGCATATTATGGGTTTCCAATAGATGTTCAGTGAATTAATAATAACAAACTGGCTGCAGAAGAAAGCGCACAAAGTAGAAAAATACCACCTTTAGAGTCAGACTTTAGTTAAACGTACTCCCTAGTTTGTGGGAGCAAAGCTATTTGCTGATATATTTCTCTGGTCCTCGGTTTACTTCATCTGCCAAATGAAATGTCCTCTGTACACCTTGCAGTGCAATGCCCGACCCGAGACATCTGCAGGGCTTCCTGCCTGTCCCTGAGGTGGCCAGGGTGATGTTCACATTACACGTGAAGACCTCCACCCCTGGGGCTGTGACAGGAAGCCCGCTGTCTGACTGCTGTTGAGTCCTCCTCAGCCACTAAGTCTGTACCTCAGACCCTACTACAGGAGAGAAGGGGGACTGTACTAGTTACTTTTCTAGAGTCAGTGGTTTGCAAGAGAGCAAATTTAATACAGGACATTTACAAATTACAACATTCACACAAAGCCAAATGCAGGAAAAGTGCAGAATGTCTATCTTCACACTGGAGACCCGAAAGATCCAATCAAGGGCCAGGAGCCCACAGCACTGTCCCACATACAACTGTGTCTGCACTAAATGGCTGAAGAAATCTGTACTGGAGCCAGGATATGATGCTTGCAGTGGAGTTGAAGACCAAAGCTCCCCTGAAGTGAACAGCAGCCATCGCCAATGACAGCAAGACCCTGAGTGCCTCCTGCAACGAGAACAGCCGAGTCCCCTTCAGGAGAACCAGTCGCAACGGAGCTTCTCCTCAGAAACAGCCATCTGCTATCTTCTGCTCCTGTTCTCCTTTACGCTGTGTTGGGAATAAACACAGGTGGATCTTCTGCACCCAAAAGCACACTAACTCAGTCTAGCTGGGTGTTCCTGCTGGAACTGACCACAATAAGTCCACCACAGGGACCCTCCAATTTCTCCACCCTCCTCCAGCCCTCTTGCTCAAACCTTCCACTCTGAGATCTTGGGTTCCTGCTAAAATCTCCCTGCCTTGACTCCCAAGTTTGTTTGTTTTTTTTAATTTATTTTATTTTAACAGTACATTTTAGATGTACATGGTGATAACATTCATCATAGGGGATTTGTACCTGTACATGATATATCTTGTTGCTTCTTTTTTTCCCATAACCCCCAAGTTTTTGATTCTTTGATAGCCTGAGCTTCCTTGGGTTCTCTGGGGTCTCTTGAGACCACCAGGATCTTCTCGGTTTCTCCATTTCTCCACTGGTTTCCCTCCACGCAGTTCTGGAACCTGCCTCTCAGATCACAGAGATCTTCTCCACTGTCTCTCCAGACTCCCAGGATCCCTGGATCCCTTCTTCAGCCCCGCCTCAGCCCCTCCAGCATCATGATGCTCCAGCATCATCTGTATACACTGTTTCAGCTGCTGCAGGACTCTTCCTCTGCCCTCCTACCTGCGCCACCTCAGCTGCTTCTTCCTTCTGCCTTACTGCAATTCGCTCTAACAGCAAATTCAGCTGCAGAAACTCCTGGCGGCAAAATACCCACAGCAGGGGAGGAAAGGAGTGAAGAGGGTCACCGATCTGACCCAGCGTACCTTTCTCGTGGCCCTGAGTGACCTCCCACGTCCCAGGCTCTGCCCAGGCCCTCTCCATCTGTGATTCTGGAAGTCTTCTCAGCTTTCAGGGCCCATTCAGATGCCTGAGAACCACACTTTCCTTCCCTCAGTCACCACAATTAAAGACTTATCTCTGTGGTCCTCTCTGCCTTTGAGAAGTCCAGTTTTGACATTTGAGAGCCCTTCTTGTCGTTGGCCCAGCCCAACCAGGGGGAAGACCTGAGGTCTAACCCGGAGCCCCAGAGTTGGCCGAAAGTTCCCATTGTGATGCTAAGAAGGCAACAAAGGGGGGATTTAGCTCAGTGGTAGAGAGTTTGCCTGGCAAGCTCAAGGCCCTGAGTTTGATCCCCAGCACCCAAAAAGTAAAAATTTAAAAATAAATAAATTTTAAAAAGGGAACAGAGGACCAAGATACATCATGTATAGGAACAGAATTAATGTAATGAATGTGACCATTGTATGTAGAATGTACCAATACATGTTCTTGGTTTAAAATAAAATTAAAAAAAAAAATAAAAAAATAAAAACCCTTAGTCAAACATTTACTTTGCTGACTGAAAGTGTAGGATTGTGGCTGAACTCAAAGTATAAATACTACTAATAATAATAGCCAACAAACAGTTAGTT
>PVJO010015103.1:0-46457 GCA_004026905.1 Hystrix cristata
TAAGACAAATAGTAATTACCTGTTTCTCCTCAATCTCACTCCCTTTACAATTAACAAAAGATGACATTCCAAAAACCAGCTATCTAGAAATCTTAGAATTCTGAAATCCTTTCCACAGAAACACTGCTGCAACATGTAGTGGCAAGCCCACAAATGCCTATTTATTCCCAAAGTGCCTTAAGGAATGGAGTACTATGGAAGTGAACTATAGTAACAATTTGGAGAAATGCAGTCACCACTTGGGAGAAAAAAAGACACTTTACAGACTTCAGGACAACACAAAAGGAAAGCAAACTCTTCTCCATTCCCTCCACCCCAAATTCCCAGGCAGGGTTGACATGGGAAGTTGAGGGGTGCAGGGGGTAGTCAGACCCAGGAATGATTACTCTGCCTTCTAATGGCATCATGTGATAACTTTCCACAGGGTTTCACAATCTCTGGTTCACTAATCAAACACAGCCTCTGACTTTTAACCAACTCTGACCCTTTGAAGCTGTGAAGGCCACAACAGTAGCCCTTTGTCACATGTGGCTACCAAGCACTTGAAATGTGGCTAGTCCAAACTGAGGTATGCTGGAAATATTAACTATACACTGTATTTCAAAGACTAAGTAAAATACCTCATTTTATTTTACTGACTAGATCTATTAAGCTTTATAAAATTCATTAGGCTTCATAAATCAATTTCACCCAATCTTTACATTTTTCTTCAGCATGGCTACTGGAGATTTTTTAATTATATACAAGGCTTGCATTTAGAGCTAACATTATATTTCTGACGGACAGCACTAGTGTGGTGTTTTCTTAGGAAAGGCAGTAAACTATCCAAAGTCATACTGTCTAAAGTCAAATCTTGGCACCACCATTCACTACTGTGTAATTTGTGATACTTAACCTCTTGCTAAACCTCACTTTTCTCTCTTGTAAAATGTGGGTAATAAAATGTTACCTCAGAGGACTGTTGGTAGAACTAAATGAGGTAAAGTAAAGCAATTAGTATAGTGACTGATGTATAACAAACATTCAGTAAGTACAACTACTATCACTACAATAACAACTACTACCATTATTCACTGCTAGTTTATGATAAAAAGGACAGAGACACAAGTAGGTAGAAAGATGGTGAGAGGGTACAAATATACTCAATTCAGAGAGAATGCACCATGTAAAGCCGAGGAAGTAGACCTATTAAGGAACGGCTGCACTTCTACACACAGAGAAACTAACACTTGCGCCCGCAGACATAGTCTGCATGGGGACCTGTGTTACTCAATTGCGCAATATTTCTAGGTATTTCCAGGGTATCCTCTTTCCATACAAATATGTCAGAAAACATGGGACCACACAGTTAAGGAGCCATGACAGATGCTCCTGTAGCAGTGCAAGGAGCCTCAGCCCAGCCTCTTCTATCAGCAAGTCACACCCATTGTGGGCTTTTCGTACCCTCACTTGTGAATGACAAGAAAGGGTGAATAGTTCTCTGGAGTCAATTCCAACTATGACATTCTCCTCCCCTCTTCTAAACAGGATGCTTAGCAAGAACAGCAAGTACAGCCGGCCGAGGAGAAGCCACCGCCCTAAAGACAGTGCAAGCACTGATCTGCAGTGTAGGTGAGCGCCTCCCTGCTTGCTCAGCCGAGAGGGAAAGCCAGGGCTGTGGAGTGGCTGGCTTTTCTAAGGCAGCAGTCTCCTCTCACACCTCCAGACCTATAGTGTACCTAGAATACATGGACTCTAATCTGGGAGAATATTTAATCTTAAAACGCCTAGTATTTGCTAATTTTGTTTCTTTTTACATCCTAATGTAAGCACATTTTAATAGTCATATTATAGTTTTAGCCTTTTCCAAAATGGACTTAGGTTGAAAATCTTATAACTTCCCTTTTTTCAGTGTCCTTTCCAATTAAGTACTCACTGGGCACATGACACTATTCTTTGAAATTAATTTTCACAATTAAACAGAACTTTAAAGCTTCTAATTCATTTCCCAATTCTCATTTTTCAGATGTGAACAGAGAACCATCATCATCTAGGGGCTCATTATACAAGCTATAAAATATTTCACCCCCACTGTGAAGTTGCTCATAGTAAATATGTTTTGTTGCCTTAATCAAGATTTATGATAATATAATAATACTATAATTTATAAAAGGCCACATGCCAAAGTACTTCCTGAATTAATAAAAATACTTAGCACTTAACCTATAACACACTTTAAAATTATCACACAATCCTGCAGGTAGCTATTTGCCATGTGCACAGAGCCAGTAACAATTGATGGGGGCCTGGCATCAAGCCTATTTACTTGATTTATTTTACACTAGCCTTTTAAGGCTACATATATAATGGATACTCAATTTGTGATGGGAAAATAAATTATTTAGTCTGAACAATCTGACAGTGTTACTATTAAGTTATTAATTCACTAAAAGGGCAGAAATCCCCTTTATTTGCTTTTTTCACATCTGAAAAAGGACAATACTAGTAAATACGCACCTAACACTGGGAAGAATTTAAAAACCAGAGCCAGGGCTTTTTACAGATGAGAAAACTGAAAGACCTATCTAAGCCCACAGCTATTCAATAGCAGAATCTGGGATAAGGAGAGATGAGGCTCTGGGATATCTATTCTGTTATTTAGAAAATGGGAATAATTCACTGCCCCTACAGGTGATTATGAGGTTAAAATAAAAGGATAGTACAATGCCTGACATTTAACTGTTACACCACACATCATTCTCCTTCCCACCAACACACCCATCTTTTTGTTGTTTTGTTACTGTTGCTGCCAAAGTATAATTTAGGATGATGCACCTGGGTAAAGGCTTTCTAACATGTATATTGCATCGACAATTAAAGCAAATTTGATTCAAGGATAAGCCCCACTTGCAGGCTACAGAGGATGCACCTGACTCTAACTCTCGGAGGTTATACCTGTACTCCCCAAAAGTTTCAAGGACTTTCAACTTACTGGACTGAGCCTGACTGTCTGCTTCAGTGTTGAGAGTATGCAGAGTTTATAGCTACCTTTCTAACTCTATAGTCTACACACACTTTTTAATCACTTTTCTAGCTTTTTGTCATTTGTTTTGTTTTTTGTAGTGCTGCACACCTAACCCAAGACTTTACATACACAGGTATTCTACCACTGGGCCACACCCCCAACCCACATCTTCTGTTTTTTTTGGGTTTTTTTGGTTTTTTTTTTTTGTGGTGCCGGGGACCGAACTCAGGGCCTTGTGCTTGCAAGGCAAGCACTCTAATACATTGTCTAGTTTTTATTCAAATTTCCCTATATTATCTATAGTCCTGGCCTCCTTTTCCAACCTACAATTCATTCCTCAATCCACTGAAGTCTCCTAATAAGCTCCAAAAAAACCACTCTCACCAAGGTCACTTACAACTTAATTGAAATGCCCATGTCATTCTTCTGTCCTTATCTTCCAGGTATCTCTGCAAGACAATGGTGTAGAACATAAACATGCCCTTGAATCTACTCCCTTGGTCTGTGACAGTCCCTCTCCTGGTTCTCTTTTTACTTCTTGGTCTGTTCCTTTCAGTCTGTATGTGTGCACATGCATGTGCTATTAGGATTCAACCAAGAGCCTTCGCTCTGAGCTACATCCCCCTTTTCATATTTTTTTGAGACAGTCTCATTATGTCACTAAGTTATCTAGGCAGGGCTCAAACTTGCAATCCTCCTGGCCTCAGCCTCTCAGAATGGTGGGCCTACAGGAATGTGCCACCATGCCTGACTCACGTTCTCTTCTCTCACTACTGTCTCCTTTAAGAGTTCTATTCCCTAGGCAGTGTGGCTGTTTGTTATCATGGAAAGCTCTAAAAGGCCGCTGCCCTAGGGTTATGACTTTCAGGTGAGTTTACTTATCTACTCTCCAGATTTGATCTGCCATCTAACAACTTCCAGGTGTTTACTTATCTATCCCCAGATTCTGATCACTACCTGATACTGTAATTTCTAAATCTCTACCTCTGGCCCAGATCTTTCTTCTGAATTTCAGATTCATATGTATAGATTCATATGCATGCAGTATGGTTCCACTTTATGACCCCAGCGGTACCTCAAAAAAACTACCCAACATTGAACTAGTCTTTTCTTAATGCTTATCTTCCTCTCTGTGTCGGGGTACCCAAGATGGCCAGACTCAGGTTTTCACCTAGGCCTTCTACTTGCTAGAGAGTCAGCATATGTCATGTAGTCTGCACATGCACAGTAAATATGTAAACAAGTGGTTTGTTATATAACTTTTGGCAACTTGCTGGCTTTGTGTGATATCACATATAAAGGAGTGCAACTCTGCAGTGTTGCCCCCATGCTTGTGAGATAGTAAAGGCATGCCAGACATTTGCAGGGCTCTTTTCTTCAGGCTGGGTGGTGGCAGAACAGTCTCCTATGTTGTTTATCTGAATACATGGTATCAACACACAATGATTCATGCTAAATATCTGTAAGTCTCCCTTGACTCCTTCTACCTGGTCCCACCTTATATAGTTAGCTCTTCTTTCATCTCCTAAGTATTCCCCTAATTCATCACTCCCGTGCCTATGTAGTAACTTCTAGTTCAGGTTTCAACAGACTATTTCAAAAGCGTCTTGACTATTTCCCTGCTTCCTATTTTGTGCCCCTGAATTCCATCTCCACTTTTCAGAACAATCCAAAATGAAGATATACTCTCACTATTCCCCTACTTAACACTTTTCTAAAGATTCTCCAGTTAAAAAGCCCTGGAGTCAGTCACACCTCTGCACTTTTGAATTATTCTCTTACATTAGAGATGGCCCTTGAACAAGTTATTCAGCTTCTCTGCGCCTCCATATTTTCCCTTGTGAATGTCTCGCAGGATTAAATGACAGACTACCTATAAAGTAGTTACTGATACATAACTACTAAGTACTTAAAAATTATAACAATGGTTACAGTAAGAGGCTAGCATACAAGTTCATCAAGCTCTGTAAGTGCAACTCCTTAAACTAACCCTTGCTTAGCACTCCAGCCTCCTCTCTGAGAATACTGTACCCTGCCTCTCACGCTCTGCTCCAGGAACACCAAAATAGTTACGGTTACAGTATTGCTGCAGGAAGAAATCCCTGACACCCACACCTTAAAGGAGGAGAGGCAGCTGGATATTGTCTCAAAAGAAACAACAACAAAAGAAAGAAAGAAAGAAAAAAGGAGGAGAGGTTTAGATTGGCTCCCGGTACCAAGCTTCTGAAAGGTTCAGTCTCCACTTGGCTGGCTCCAATACAGGAATGTTGTGGCCAAAAGGCCTGGTGGAGCAAAGCTGTCACTTCACAGTGGCCAGGAAGCAGAGCTGCCCTAACGACAGATATATCCTCCAAAGACATATCCCGAGTGACCCGCCTTCAGCTAGGCCCACCTCCAAACAGCACATGATCCAATCACATCTCTCTAGGAGTCTGGAGCCAGTCAAACTGACAATTAAACTTAATCAGCACAGTTATTTACCCTGACGTATCCTGCCACCTCTCTGCCTTACATATGCCCTCTAATCCCTACATGGGCTTATTCTGTAGGCCTCTGAGGCATCTGTCTCCTTCATCAGGAAGCCTTCCCAGAACACTAGGCTGTATTAAGATGTCTCCTCAAAGTCTTAGCTATATCTTCTTGGCATATAAATTCTAAACTAATAGTCTTCTGGATATATTTCTATCAAATCTTTTATCATGGTACACCACAAACATCTGCATTTAAATTTGTTTCTCCCAATGGATAACAAATTCTTCATGGGTACAGACCTTAAATTACTCTTTTATCCACCATACTGACTGTATAACCTGGCAAGTAGTCAACATACATTTCATGGGTAAAAGGGAAGCTGCCTGAGCACCTCCTCTCCAATTCTACCTGTGTTAGGTCAATTCACAATACAATCGACTTCAACTACTCAGGCAGGAGAAGTCACAAAGAGTAGGGATACTCACTTTATAATGGTTATATGCTCCTTGCTATAATCAAGTTCATACAGGAGGCAGGACTCGTTTCAGAAATTTTTCAATGAATGAGAAGTAAGTGTAAGCAGTAAAGAATTCAGAGAAGACCCTAGAAACACTGACGACAGAGAAGAAGAGAGGCAGCAAAACGTGGTTACCCAGACTTAAAAGAATTGATAGCTCTCATTGGGTGATTTCTTAATCCCAAAAGAATTTAATTACCACTGAAGACGTGGCACACAATTACTTCAACAATTAACAAAGTATATATATTTTAATGTTTAGGTAACCAAACATTTAATTGAGGGTGACACAACAATAAAGAAATCAATGAAAACAATACAAAGGCATACAAGACTATTACTACTACAAACAGCTAACGATGTATGTGAGAGCATTTCACCAAACTACTGCATACCTAAATGCAAAGATGGCTTGATGGGGGCATTTTTAATGTAGGCCAGAAGATGCCTAATAACAGTGATGCTCATGAAGAGAGGTGCTGATAAGCCAAATTAAACTTTCAAATTAAACTAATAAAATTAAATTCTCATAAATTAGCTTATCTTGAAACATTTGTATTAAGGAAAGCATGCACAGTACTCTATAGACATTAATGTACTGATATGAAACAGGTTCCAAGATATAACAAGAACAATAAGCAGTACAAGTAGGTGACATTTGTGTTGAAGAATGAACATTAAACATGCCATATATACATAGGATATTTCTCAAAAGATATACACGGAACTTTATTATTTTTAATCTCCCCTACTAGAATGGAAGCTCCATAAAGGCAGACCTTGGTCTCTTTTTTCACTTTTGCAACCCCAAACACTAGCACTGTGGCTGGCATTAAACAAACACTTAACAAGCATTTGTTGAATAAATTAGTGAACCAACAGTAACACTGGCTGCCTCCAGGAGGAACTGGATGACCACAGGGTGAGGGTAACAGAATTAATTTCTACTATATAGTCTTTGTCCTATATTTCTAAATTTGAAAGTTTTTTAAAGTGTAATTAATTTCTCCATTAGATTGCTTTTCATATCTTGAACTTTAGCAAGGTACTGAAAGCTGGAGCAAGAGTATCAGGAGGCTTCTATAGCTGTGACAGCTAATGCTTGTATAAATCTCACCTATCTACCTTTCTATACATACACCTGAGTGTGTATATATACACATACGTTTCTCTGGAGAACTCTGGTTAATCCATTTTGTGGATTAACTGATACATTATTTTACAGATGAAATAAACCAGTATTCACATCTTTAAAAATGTCCATAATTAAAAGCAGTAAACAGAATAACTGGATTTAGAACCTGTATCAGCTAATCTTAATTGTCTACTTGACTGGAATAAAGACTCCTGGGAAGGTGACTGGGTCCTGGGGGCACCCTACTCATTAGCAGATGTACATAGCTGATGTCCTTAGGTGTTGATGCCCAGGTGGAGGTGGGTCACTGGGGGCTGTGCCTTTGGGGGTTGTCTCTCTTACTGGGGCTGTTCCCCTGTGCTCTGTTTCCCAGTCACCATAAAGTGAGCAGCTGTGTTTCACCATGCCCTTTCACCATGATGTTCCTGCCTTGGCGCCAGCCAACCATGGACTAAAACCTCTGAAATTGTGAGAAAAAATAAATTTCTCCTCCATGAAAAAAAAAAAAAAAAAAAGAGTATCAAGAGGCTTAATATGAGTGATTATATGTTATTATAAAGGCTCAAAATAAAAACAATTATTTGTTTAGACTTTTTTGGTTTTGTTTTTCTGTTTTGTTTTTTGTTTTTTTTTATTTGGTTCAGTTTGGTTTATTTTTTGTGCTGGAGATTGAATCCAGAGCCTTCACACTGAACTACTTCCCCAGCCCCTTTTTCATTTCTTATTTTGAGACAGAGTCTCACTAAATCACTAAACTGCCCAACCTCAAACTTGAAATCCTTCTGCCTCAGCCTCCCAGAGTGCTGGGATTACATGCATGTACCACCACACCCAGTAATTTAACCACTTTAGAAAACAGTTTCATATTATCTACTACAGTTGAAGATCTGCATACCATCTGGCTCACCAATTCCATTACACATCACCTCCAATAAAGTGTGTTCATGGGGTCATGAACAGGAAGGTGATAGCACATGCAGAGCTTCTTAATAGATAAACACACAATCTACAGGGGAGTGTGCAGGAACCCAGGGTAAAGAACAAAGAGTGAAACTCTGTAAGAATGCCTTTTTAACTTTCAGAATCATGTTACTGTTTCACATACTCAAGGACAATAAAGAAATCAGCAAAATTAGAGGGGAGGTGAGCCTAGCATAAAATACAAACAGAATCAAATAAACTATATTTCAAAGGAACATAACCACACTGAAAGAAAGGGGAGAGAACTAAGTCCTATAACTTTTAATACAGTATTTGGACTTCGGGCCCTCAGACTAACATTAAAAAAGAATCCTGAACTCTAGTTAAATGGGCTTTTCACAGAGGCATGGGTAAGCAATTCTGAACCTATTTGTGGGTACCTTAAAAGAATGTAAATAAGGAAATATGTTGTCAATAAAGGGATCTACATTCTCAATTTGGGAGAAAGGAGTTACAAATAAGAAAAGGGAAATGGATAGAATAAATTCTGTAGTATAGGGCTGGAACTGGAGGCATCAGTGTGAACTCATGGTTTTTAATATAGACAGAGATGTACAGAACTACAGATGTGTGTGTCACATACACACACCTACTCCTCAGTAGCTGTTTGTTATGAGGACCCAGAAGCATTGATACCCAGCAGTTATCGGCATACCTAACACTTGGATCTTGTTTCTAAACACATATACTTTTCCATTAAGGGTTCCTTGGAGAAATATCTGATTCCAGGGCAGGGTCAGGGAAAATATAAAATGAACCCAGATTATCTGGTACTAGAAAATAAGGAAGTGATCAGAGAATAGCGAGAACATGTCAGAAAAATACAGAACCAGCTTGAAAGATTTCCATTGGTCAAATCTGGGACAATAGGAGGTTAAAAATCAGAGTAAACAATTATAACCCACCGAATACTATGTGATTCCTGAGATCATAGAGATATTAAGTAATTAATCAATTAATGAGGGAAGCCAAGTTCTAGTTCTAGACCTTCCAAAACTCCGAGCCAAAATAAACCCCTTCTCTTAATAAGTTGATTTACCTCAGGTATTTGGTACAACAATAGAAAGCTAACAAACACACTGCAATATACTTCCCAAATCAAGAAAACAAGGATGGATGCAACCAACCAGTATATTTTTGTGTTTCATATCATGATGCAAAAGATAGCCCAGGAAGTTAATGTGGACTTATGACTTGTTATAATTTCTAAAACATTACAATGGCTTATGAGTTGAATCAAAAAAGAACACTTAGCCACTCAAAAAGGATAAGTACCTGTAAGTACATATCTACTCCATAATCAGTATTTATATACACTTATCTATTCTTTGCAGTACTCCAAATATGTTCTCTCTCTTCTATCAAATTACAAATGCAATACGATTGCAAAAAAAAACTATATATCCTTATACTCTTTGTGGCCCTTGTATATATAAGCTTGAATGAATTCAGGTCCTTGATAACTGTTCTCATATGTATAATCTTACAATTATAAAAGTCAGCATCTTTTACCCAATAGTATCATGGGTGTACACTTATTCCCCCTAACTAAAGCCACTCTTAGAAAATTGCCCAGGGAAATTCTCATTTATTCATGCCCAGCATTTCATACAATTTCTATGGAATGAATAAATGTTTTGTTATGGTTCAGATATAAAATATCTCCCAAAAGTCTTATGTTCCAATAAGACTTGCTCAGAGGAGGCAAGGTGTTGGGTTTGTGACCTGAAAGGGTGAATTCTTGTCTCTGGCTCCTCCCTTCTCTCTCTGGTGCCTGGCTGGCATGGATTGAGCAGCTCTTCTCTACCATGTCCTTCCACCATGCCATGTCTACCTCAGAGCCAGCTGACCAAGAACTGGATCCCCTAAAACCAGGAGCCAAATTAAACTTTTCTTCCTTTAAATTGTAGGTGTCAGGTATTTTGTCTCAGTGACAGTAAAGTCACTAATACAGCAAATTGGTGCCAAGAGTAGGGTTATTGCTGTGACTATGCCTGACCACGCAGTTCAGAAGCCTTTGGAACTGGTTTGCTGGAAAAGTTTGGAAAAAGCTTGGAGTGGTAGGCTAGAGAAGCCCTAGAATGCCATAAGCAGAGCTTCATGGGTGATTCTGGTCAGAGTTCAGAAGACCAGAATGCCAATAGGAATGCAAACAGTAAAGGCTCATGAGGTGTCACATAGGAACAAGGACTATATTGCAAACTGGGCTAGAGATCATGGATGTCTCATTCTGGCAAAGAAACTGTCTGTGTTTTGTCCATGTCCTAAGACTTTGTGTGAGGCTAAATTTAAACATGATGAACTAATTAATTTGGGGGAGGAAATCTCAAGGGAGCACAATATTCAGACTGTGGCATAGATAACTGCCAGTTGCTTTTAGCCAAAAGTACAGAGAGAATCAGGAGCAAAAAGCAGATCCAAAAAAGTGTACAAAGTTTCCAGTGTCAGCAAAAAGAAGCACCTACAAAGTTCAGGTCAAGAAAAGCATGGCTGCTGAAAAGACTAGCATTTAAAAGAAACCTAGGGGCTGGGGATTTAGCTCAGTGATTAGAGTGCTTGCCTTGCAAGCACAAGGGCCTGAGTTCGATCCCTGGCACCACAAAAAAAATAAAAATAAAAAATAAATAAAAGAAACCTAGTACTCTGCATCAAGACAACAGGAAAGATGACTTGAAGACATCTCAGAAATCAATCAGGTCCCACTCTTCATAAGATATATGAAAAGGTAAACTTTGAAAGACTTTGCATCGAGAGCCCCAAAAACTCTGCTCTTTCAGGGCTGCCTACAGTAATATTCCCCCAAGTTCAGCCATCTGGGTACTCAAAGGCTGCTGCAGCCATAGTCCAAAGAGGCCCAGCTACTGCTCAAGTTGGTGGTAGACCCTGATGTCAACCACATGGTGCTGGTTTTTCAAGCACAGAGAATGCAAGAGTTGTGGGGTCAGGGAGGCTTCTACCCAGATTTCAAAGGAAGGCCTGAGAGGAAAGATGCAGCCTATGGGAAAGATGTTAGCTACCCCACCTCCCACATTAGGATAAGAGAGCCAACCCTCCTTTGTCCTGCATGCCTGCTATCTCATTGCTGGGGGGAAGCTTGTACCACTTTTACAAAAGTAAAATGCCTTGTTGAGACTCTTTTCCCATGTCTGAGTACATTCTTTCCTGCACCAACAATTTGAGTCTAGGGGCTTATTTCTAACACTACCAATCATGGACTGAATTCCCCAAAATCGTGAGTCAAATTAAACTTCTCCTCCTTTAAGCTGTAGGCATTGAGTACTGTGCCTCAGCAGTGGGAAAGTGAGTACTGCAGCCTTAAGGGATGTTGACTGAGAAAAATAAATGAGAACAAGCACCTAGAAAGCATGTTGATGACCAGCTAATTTGTCAATCAGGAAGCTCTAACTCCTGAAATCCTTTTACAAATGTGTTTATAACTTTGCATGATCACTGATTTCCTTATACACTGAAATCCCCTTAAAATTTCCTATTAGAGAACAGTACAATTATTTGTGCTATCTGCCAGAAGACCTCAGTATACATATATGTGACATGTAAGACCCAAGATATTATATCAGCAAGCAATCCTTCAGATTCCTCTACATCCATGCTTCTTGATTATACTTCTTGTTTCTTTCCTTTTGTTTGGGTCCATTTCCACCTTTTGTAAACTCTCTAGGAACAAGGACTATAAAACCTGAAGCTGCCTAATAAGGGATACAGATGGAAATCATGGCACATACTATTGACAATTATTTTGCAAACTGGATTGTCATTTTTTTTAAAAGGAGGAAGGGAACCATATAACACAAAATCAAATGCATACAGCTACACAAGAGCTATTTGAAAGAAATTTTCTGTAGTTATTTTATATTTATGTAAAATTAGAAACAGTAACATTGCTGTGATTCAGCAGAGATATGATGAACGAAGTCTGTGTGTGAAGTACGTGCAATCAGATATACGGACAGCATGAAGCAGTTTCAAAGGTTTGTTCAGACACTGATATGTACCAGGCATTTTATAACAGATTCTGGAGAAGACAAAAATAAGAATGACGTCTATGGAACTGGAAATCAGACAGTTGGCCCTAGAGAGTCAGAGGTTATTAAATTCCCAATTCTTCTCTAAACTCTCTCTTGGTTCTCCCTAAACCTCTTTATTGGTGTCTAAGCTGGTTCCTCTTCTTTCACCCACCGTAGTCTCAGTCAGTGGTTCTCAAAGTTTGGTCCCAGCATGAGCAGCACCAGCAGCACCTACGACCTTGTTCTTGAGCACCAGTCCAGACCTACTGAACCAGAAACTATGAGGACAGGACCCAGATATCTGTGCTTTACCAAGGCCTCAAGGTGTTACTGCAGGAGTGAGGTTCATATAAAAACATGAGTTCGGCCCCCTTTACTCTGTCTTTCTTGCTCATATGACGCTTTCCACCAGTTTATGTTATTGCGAGAAGGCTGTCACCAGATGCCAGCACCTGATCTTGGACTTCCCAGCCTCCAAGATTGTGAAGAAACAAATGTCTGTTCTTTACAAATTATGTAGTCTCTGATATTCTGTAACAGAAACACAAAACAGACTAACAACTGATCTAGACCAAAATTCATCTAAACTTAAACACTGACTTCAGTGCTGGTTTTCAGAAGTTCCATTCACTGTCTTTTCCAATTCTTATTTTCCATTCTTCTGGGTAGTGGGACCTTCTAATACGACCACTACATATATTACTACTAATAATAATAGCAACTGCCACCATTTATTTGTAAGCTAAGCGCTGTGCTAATTACTGTGCATACTACCTTAATCTCTACAAAATTTCTTTAATTTCAATTTAAAAACTGAAGGTTAGAGACATTAAACAATTTGCTCGAGATCACCCAACCAATAAATGCCATAATAAGGATTTCATCTCAGGTCTTTCTAACTCCAAAGTCCACAGGCTAACTACTATGCTACACCTAGAACTTCAGCTGTCATTTACAGTACAACTGTTCCTAATCCTCCCTGCATTCTTCAATTACCTGGGGAGGGGTCTCTCTTTTTAAACTCTCACAGGCCTTTTAAAAGTAACATGACATCATTTCTTCTCTCCACTGTAAACCTTCTCATATATTTTTAAATTTAGTGTCATCATAATCACCCAGTTCCTCAAGGTAGACATATCATCTTTGACTTTCTCTCACCTCTGTTGATAAAATGTAAACATTTTAACACTAAAATGTTATTATCCATTCTTACTGTCCTTTGGGCTACCAACATTTCTCAGCTACATTCCAATTGATCTTCCTGCCTCTCTAATGCAATCTGCACATGAATTGTCAATTAACTTCATGATCTGGTTATTCTACTTTCCATGGCTCTCCACTGCCAATTAAATGGAGGGAAAGGGAGCTAGACTTTCTGAATGGAGCAGACGACCCCCTCATAATCTGGTTCCAAAAACATCTTTCTCAGGGTTGGAGATTTAGCTCAGTGGTAGAGCGCTTGCCTAGCAAGCACAAAACCCTGAGTTCAATCCCCAGCATAAAAAATAAAATCTTTCCCATCCCACCATTACTGCCATGCATCAAGCCTACAAGAAACAGCTCAAGATATTTCCAAAGAGACCGTTCTGTCTTAATCTTCGATAACATTGTTTGTGCTGTCCCCTCCGCTTGGAATACTGTCTTCTTTAGAGATGATAAAATTTTACTTAACCTTCAGGGCAAAACTCCATCCTCTTCTCTTCAAAGCTTTTTTGACTATCAATTTTTTTCTCTAGCCAAAGTTATCTATTCTCCTAGTACTTCATTCATTCTAAAAGTCCTTAATTTATCATAACATAAGATGTCTAGTGGTTTATCTCCTCTGATGAGCACTGTTTTATTCATCTGTTGGCCTAGCACCAACAGAATGGCTAGCCATAGTCAGCACCTAATAAATATTTGCCGAGTTGTTTAATAATGCAACATTTGCTGTGTAACTCTATACATCTTGATTAGAACTCAATGTTAGGTTTACACACCACTCAAAAGGATTCACATATTACAAAAGATGTTATAAATAAAGGGTTCAAATTTCAGCAGCAGTGTCTTTACTTGTCAAATCATTTTGTCAGGACTTTTTAGTATCCTTCAGAGAGATTCCCTTCCCAACTAACATTTTATTTTGTACAGAATCAGTAGTAACTGTAAAACTCACAGACCACTACGAAAGATAATCCCAAGCAAAACTGTGTCACTGAGTACATAGCTGGATGAATATTTTGGTGTATCATTTCAGTAAATTCCCAACAGAAAAGCTTAAGCACATCAAATAATTTCAGAAGATGAGATGTGTGCTGCTGACTACAGTACGTGCATACTTGTAAGGCATTTATGCCAATTAGTAATTGAAATCAAAATATGCAACATACGTACTTGATCCTGGTTTGAACAAAATATTCCTTAAGTAAAACTAACAGGTATTCTTAAGACTACCCTGATCTACATTGTCAGCAGACTTATCTTGTTATAAGTGAGATGCTGATAAGCCTGTCTCGGTCTTTAACAATTTCCCTCACCACCATGTTAAACATTATCTCTTATTTACCTATCACACCACCTTCTCCTCCAGTCATGTTTCCTTAATATACTCCCTCAATGACCAAATTCTTCACACTAACTTCTCAGCACATCACTTCTTTTTTTTTTTTTTTTTTTTTTTTGGTGCCAGGGATCAAAGTCAGGGCCTTGTGCTTGCTAGGCAAGCACTCTAACCACTGAGCTAAATCCTTAGTCCGAACACATCACTTCTTATGTCTTTTCTATTTCTAATTTTACATCGCCTTCAAAGGCCAGTTCAAATCTTACCTCTTCCAAAGAGTTCTCTAACTCAAACCACCTGTCTTGTCTCTTCTAAATTTCTGCTGCACTTAACAGCCTTCGCCTAACACCTGTTTACAGTATTGCCTCATTTGGTTTCATAATTCATATATACACATATATATTGTCTTCTCCTGGCCAGTTTGCTCTGAAAAGAAAAAAGCCAAGTCTTCTTATGTTATTTGTAACCTCACAATACTCCTACCACATCTAGCATAACACTGGAGAGAGGGGACACAAGTATTTAAATAGGTGAAGGACTGAACTACATCCTTTGTATACACTGACACACCAATTACGCCCAGTGTGATACTAACGAATATCTGTGTGCTTACTCTGTGGCAAGCACTTTTTTTTTAGATGTTAAGAGATATGGCGAGGAAGAAAATAAAGGCAATTCCTGTGCCAAAAGATATTACAGTCCAGAGGGAGTTTTTGAATTCTGAGTTACAGAACAAAGTTTACTGGTTCCAACGTGTAAGCAACTCACACAAAATAAGTTATGGAACCTCAGTTATGAAAATGAACCAGAGAAGTTCAGATCTTGATGAAAACTTTGAAGTTATTTTCCTGAATTTTCTTGCCCAAAATATGATTAAATTTCAGTATAGTCTACCTTTTTAACAGTTTTAGGCATTGTCTTAGTCACCAGCAAATTAGGAAAGAAGTGACTTATTCCCTATCTCCAATACTCCTTCCTACAACCATCACACATATACCCATGAGCGAGTCCCACACACTAACAGAGTACTGGGCTCATGATTTGCTGCACCTTTATACTCTGGCGTCTCCAAACAAGCCCAGACGCTGACCAGAATCTGTATTTTCTGCCTAGTAAATAGCAACCCTGTACTGCTTTCAGGAAAAAAACAAACAAAAAAGCACGCTTCTATACTTCCTTGGCCCTAATAACAACAAAAGCATAACGAGGCTCTCCGAATTGTAGCCGCAGATTTGAGTTTATGGGACTCTAACAAGTGAGGACAAGTATCAATCAGGACACTGGCCTCAAAATCTGTAGCAACACTGATAAAACGCCATGGAAACACATGGACATACACGTGAGATTGGAAACCAGGCAACAGGTTGCATCTACCCTGACAGGTCGCCCTCCCCAGGTCGTGGGTGTGTCTGACGCTCACGCAGGCACTGATTCACAACTCTCTCCATAACAACCGACTCCTACTCGGAGACTGGCCAGGGTGCGGCTCTAACGACCCCAAAAGGAGTCCTTTGAATCCCAACCCGGGGTCCTTGGGTCTGCCTCCAGTCGGTCTCCGGCAACCGCGTCTCAGGCAGCAGCAGGGCTACTGGGGAGCCGGGATTCTGTTTGCTACTCGTCCGTTTGGGAACCTGACAGAGCCACCCCAAGACACCACTCCTCACACACACAGCCAGTCTCTCCGCCCCTCCCTACCGCTTCCCAGGGCGCCCGAGCCAAGGAATTGACCCTCGTCAGCCCCCGTCCCCGCTCCTTCCCCGCCCCCGGAAAAAACGGCAGAGGGGCGTAGGGCGGCGCGCGCGGGTACGGACAGGGCGCGCGTCCGCGCGTCCCCGCGTCCCGGGCCCGCGCAGCAGGTGCGGCCAGGCCCCACCTCCCCTGCGAGGCCGGCTACTCACCCCAACGATGTTCCTGGGCCAGCTAGCCGCCCGCACGGACGCCTCTTCCGCTTGCTGCGCTGCCCCCTCACAGCCACCGCCCCCTCGGGCTCTGCCGTCGCCGCCGTCCTCGCCGCCGCCGCCGTCGCGGCGCGCGTCCGCCTTTACGCACACCGCCGTGGCCGCGCACGCGCCTGAGCGCGCTGGCGTCACTTAGCAACCGAGAGACCGCGGCCCGGCGGAGCCCGAGGTTTAGGGATCCGAGATGGCCTCGGGCCGGTCCTGCGACTTTTCCTCACCCGCGCGCCCCGCGGCCCCTCCTCAGCAGGGCCCCCAGGGTGTGGCCGCCCGGCCGGCACCTGGCTCCGGGCAGCGCCTCACGGCACGTCACTGTATTGCGTCACTGGTGCGTGTCACTAGGGATGGGAAGGTCCAGCGCGCCATATGACACGGCCCGATCACCAAGTTGTGCGAGGTGCTAGGGGGTTCTCCAAGCCCTCGGACCCCAAGCGGCTGAGTGCGCAGCTGATGTCGAAAGCAGCAAGGTGTGATAGACCGAGGCTTGAATCCCCCCGGCCCCCGACTTTCATTTCCCTCATTCTATAAGTGGAACTAGGGTCGGAGGTATAGCTGACTGGTAGAGCACTTGCTTAGTATGTGTAAGGCCCTGGTTCAATCCCCAGCCCCCAAAAGAAAAGTACAGAAGTGTAAGCCTGACTAATACCCGTCCTGCCTACACTGGAGACTTTTGAGGCCAAGACTAAATAATGTATACA
Organism: Hystrix cristata; assembly: GCA_004026905.1. Lineage (NCBI taxonomy): Eukaryota > Metazoa > Chordata > Mammalia > Rodentia > Hystricidae > Hystrix > Hystrix cristata. The sequence continues at coordinate 17,327 of PVJO010015103.1, forward strand.
AAGGTACTTTTTAGAATACAAAGCTGATATTTAAAATATATTTCTCATGAAAGAAGGCTGAAGAACAACAGCAGTGGAGACTAGGGACTCTGGAATCAAGATACTTACCCTGAGGCAGGCTGGGGCACTGGGGTGTGGGGGTGGGGAGAGATTAATTAGAAAGGATTTAATTTCAGGCAAGGAAAGCTTCATGAGTAAAAGTAGGATGTGAAAATGGAAAGGAAGAGTGAGGCTTGGGGCAGGGAGGCCGATTCTGAGGGATTGCAGTACAGCAGTCTAGAAGTGATGAGAAGCCAGGCAATTGTGGTAAACACCTGTAATCCCAGCTCTCCTGGAGTCTGAGGCAGGAGGAGCGAAAGTTCAAGCCCAACGTGGCCAATTTAACGACTTAGCGAGATACTATCTCAAAATGAAATATTAAAAAGAGTCTGAGGATGTAGGTCAGTGTGGAGGCCCTGGGTTCAATCCTCATTACTGAAAAAAACCAGAACAAAACAGTGATGAGAACCTTCAGGGATAAGGGATACAATTGCCTGCGCTGAGTAGAGTATGAATGTGAAAACCAAGTCTCAAGTATGGGTGTTGGAGTAGACAGTGATAACATTGATCAAGATGGGAAGAAAGATGAGTCTGGGTTTTCCACCTAAGTTACTAGACAACGCCTAATTGTGTAAGGAAGATAACATTTCTTAGGAGGATGGCTAGATGTATGGAGAACGATGAGTTCAAATGTGGATATGTTTCTTGAGGAAACACTTATTCTCACCATGACTCCTTCACGCCTGGCTCTTCCTGCACCTGTTCCCACTCCCTGAAGGAGTGAGTTCTTGATTGCTGAACTTAAAAGGAGAAACAGTCCTCTCTTGGGCAACTGTCCTGGTGTTCTCTGCTTCTCCTGGAGCAGGGGGTGAAAATGGGGTGCCTATTACTTGCTATAAAGCAAGTAAACCTATTTAATTCTATGGCTTAACATTAGGAAACTCTGTCCACAGGTAACTTCCAATACCAGCTTTTTCAGGTGTATTGTATAGAATAATGGTCCACAACAATGACCTCACCATACGCTCTGGAACCTGTGAACATTACGTTGCATGACAAAAGAGACCTTGCAGTTGTGATTAAGGTCTGTGGAGATTATCCTGGATTATTGGCCAGGGAGGCAGCAGGAAGGGTAGGGTCAGAGGAGGAGATGTGATGTTTTGGAAGCAGAGGTCAGAAAGATTTGAAGATGCTACACAGTTGACCTTCAGGGTGGATTCAAAGAATACAGGCAGCCTGTAGAAGCTGGACAAGGCAAGGAAATTTATCAGGACTTCTGACCTCTAGAACCGATAGATAATAAATCTGTATTGCTTTCAGTCACTAAATTTGTAATAACTTGTTAAAAGCAACAACAGAAAACTGATAATAATAAAGATGATAGTTGTTTTTTTTCATTTGGAGGAAACTGCCCAATAAACAGTCAATTACTCAGGTCAGTGAATGAGGAATGAGGTTGAGTTGAAAATAAAATAGATTTGAAGGACATTAACCATAATTGTTCAATTAAGCCCTAGGCATGGGTGAGATCAATCAGGGAGAAAAATACAATCTCCCCAACTTTATATTGGATTTATTTGCTTATAACAGCACACTTAAAATCCTACCCAGATCATTTCACTAAGCACTCAGGGCCAATATATGATGCACCAGCTTCTGTCTAAATACTATTGTCCGTGGTACAATTATTCAAGAAACTCAGTTTAGAGAAATAAACACATAACTAGTTGCTAGCTTTTTGCTTAAAGCAAGGTGTAAATGTACTGTAACTATTACAGTTATTGTATGCTATAATAGAATCTGGATGAAGTGAGATGAGAGTTGCAAACAGAGATACAGATGAGGGAGCAATCAGTCCTGCTTAATGAAGTCAAGGTGTTGTAATTTGCTACACTGTCATGGAGGCACAGGATTCCTCAAAGATGGGCAGAAATATGCCAAGACATTTCCATGGGCTAAAAAGAAGACCTGGAGAGTTGACACTAAGCCAGAGATGTCGCTTAACATTCCTTCCAGGTATTTTGTTATGAAATAATGTTTATATAAATGTATGACTAAACTAAAGTCATTTAATTGGAAAAAATGATCACAAATAAACTTTGACTGCAGGAGTAATCCATTTTTCCACCATATCCAAGAGAAAATACATTGCTTGTTATAAATGCTGTACTTTGGTACATTTGTTATCTAATCCTCATGTATTACCATCTCTTTTAATTTCAGAAACATTAGCTTGTTGTATTGACTACCGACATCTTGGTTTTAGCAGATGGGGTGAAAATTTTAAGTAATTTGGCCAAGGTCAAAACAGTCAAGGAGTAGACTGACATTTAGACCCAGTACAGGTGACCTCTCTCCAGAAAACATTCCCTTTGGTGCTTAGTTGGTTTATGTGTTCTTAACACACTGCGCCCTACACTCTGGCATTTGCAGTAATAATGATGATGCTATGTGCCAGGCACATAGTTCCTGTACCTATTACCTATGTTTAAGTGTGTTATAGGCATTAGCTCATTTAACCCTTGTAGCAGCCCTTTGAAATAAATGCTAGTGTTAATCACAATGTTTATAAATCAGGAAGCTGAATCACAGGAAGGTTAAATAATTACTCAGGGTCAAAGAATTAATAAATGATGGAGCCAGGATTCAAATCCATGTAGCTGAATGCTAGAAACTATGCTCTAAACATCCAGACCATTACCATTATGCCATGTACCCTTTGCCTATGTTGAGGGATTCTAGAAAACATACCTTACAGAACTCACCAGTGCATTTATTGCAGGATTGTCATAAGTGAACACTGAAGAGTTTTCTGTGTGAGTCAAAAGTCATGAAATACCTGGCAACTCTTGAGTAACAGATGTGTTTCTCTTTATAGGCAATGTGAATTACGTAACTGGCTGACTTTTTTCCCTTTTCACATTGTCTGCCAAGAAGCTCTGAGTAATTCTGTTGACTTAGCATTTGCAGCTGAGTAGACTGGCCTGTATATCTGTATCCATCAGTAGGTTACTCAGCTTTCCATCACTATAACAAAATATCTGAGATTATCACCTTATGGAGTGAAAAGATTTATTTTGGCTCACAGTTTCAGAGTCTTCAATCCATGATCAATTGGCCCCATTGTTTTGGGCTTGTGGCAAGGCAGCACATTATGGTAGGGCTGTGCAGGAGAGCAAAACCACTCGATTTATGGCCAGAAGCAGGAAAAAAACAAGGGAAGGGCCAGTGTCCCACAGTCCCCTTCAAGGACGTGCCCTCAGTGACCTAAAGACCTCCCACTAGACCCTGCCTCTTAAAGGTTCCACCACCTTCCAGAAGCACCACCCTGGGTACCAAGCCAGAGGACATAGGTCTTTGGGGACATTTAAGCTCCAAATTATAGCAGTTGGTTTGAAATTTTTCAAAATAAATAGTTGGGAAAAATAATCTAAATTTTTGTTATTTTCTGAGTTGTTGACAATATGCATATTTATAGTTAGAAAAAATAAACCTTGCTTTTAAAACAATGTTTGTAGCCTTCAATGATTTCTCATGTTTTTATTCTGAATAAGAACTGGCTTCAGGTTAACTTGCATGAGTTAAATGTAAAATCCCAGTTCTAATAAAACCAGGATTACCACATGACCTTGAAAGTCTAGGTTAATAGAATAATTGTCCAGACAGATCAAAAAGTTAGTATATAGTTATTCTTGTTGCTCACCATTTGTCAGAAAGAATGGATCAAGATCACCTGTTCTAAAATGAATATAATTATCTCAATACACATCCTCCAATTTAATTGGCCTAGATCCAGTAACTAAACACCAGACTTCTTTGTTTTACACGTAAATCTTCCAGGTAGATTTTCTGACCAGTCACTTTGCTGAAAGTCATACATTTCATGAGAGCATTATTTATATCTTTCCATTGTCAGAGTGAACAACTAATAATGTCCTTACAATCACCATTCTCCAGCAGGGCATTCCAATGCTTAAACGCCTGGGCAGATGGGTAAGTGCTGTGTATTCGACCTAGCAGATTGTTTCTGTGATACAGTATAAGCATCCAGGGTTGCCAGTTTTAAAATCTATTGATCTCTAAATGTTGGTAACTAATGTGAACTTAAAAAAAAATAAAAGAATAACTTGAAAGTTTCCAGTCCCTTTATGACAGGACTTGATGGTCCTGAACACTTACTTTTTTCTTTTTTCTTTTCTTTTTTTTTTTTTTTTTGGTGCCGGAGATCGAACTCAGGGCCTGTGCTTGCAAGGCAAGCACTCTAACCACTTAGCTAAATCCCCACCCCCCTCTTTTTTCTTATTTTTAAAGAGTTGATTTTAAGGAAAAATCCTGGACTGCCTACAAGGGCTCCCTCTACCTAGAGAGAGGAATGTTCCTATTAAGGTGATAATCTCAATGGGGTGACTTACTCCTTAGGAAAGCCTGTCAGCCCCCTACCATCTGCCAATTGTATTACTGAATTCTGAATGATACGCATCTGTCTGAACTGAGCCACTTGCCAGGCAGTCAATCTGGAACGTGCATACCTGACCGATTTTTCCTGAGCTCATCCACACAGAGACTTTCTCACCCCTGCCAGCAGTGATTCCTGACTTTTATTTTGAGTATTTTGTCTTCTGCCTATATTAAGGAATTCTAGAAGGGACAACTCCACAGAACCCACTCGTGCCTTTACTATAAAGCTGTCTGTTATTGTGCATTTGACCGCTTTATGTTCCTTCTGGAGAAATTTTTTTCCCCAGAGCCAAGTCCTGCACAATGAATTGTCTGGCTATCCTTGAGCAACCAATGTTCCTTCCTTGCAAACAAGTAAATTGACTAACTGACTGTGTGTCTCTTTTCACACTGGCCGCAGTAAAGTTCTGAGTGAAGTTCATGTACCTGTGGCCTACATATCTGCATTCTACTTTGTTTCTTAGGACTTTCTATTTAAATTTGGGTTTTCTCTTGCTTTGATTTATCTATCATCTCTTACATTCTGTGTATAATTGCACTAGCCATGTCAAGCTGTTCGTGGAAAAAGCTGGGGAAATGAATGTTAAATATGCTTAGGATCTAGAAGCGCAAGGCCCTGAGTTCGATCCCCAGCACCAAAAAATAAATAAATAAAATGCTTATGATGACTATTTTACCCCTAGTCCCTTGCCTTCACTTCAAGCAAGAGTTAAAACACACATTTTTCCATACGGATAAGAATGTGACTTACGAGTTTTTCAGGGTTTTATGAGATAAATAAGAGCTGGAATAATGCATTATCTTCAAATGAATTTTAATGTTATTGCAGCTCCCAGAATGTCATTCTTTTAACTTTGATTTTTTTTTCTTCTGAGGAAGATGAATAGGTAATAGTTGACAAGCATAAGTGGAAAACGTGAAATCCCAAGTTCTCCAATCAACAATTTTCTCGTAGCCTTCCTTAATATTCTCTTCCACTAAGTCTGAATTTGAAAGAGTAGCTCTCTGCATCATATTCCTTGTTTTAAACTCTTTTCTACCTCACATATTAATGAGCCCAATGTAGAAACTGAAGGTACACTGAAGATCTAAAAGCAGGATTCATTGTTGTCTTAAGGTATCTTTTATATTTGCTAAGCTGATAGCACAAAGTTAATTGAGTGTGATAACTATTCTTAGATATTGTCATCACAAACCAATATGTCTGTGATTTAATATTTTAATCCTAAAATTATCTTGAAAATAGAACAGTAAAGCTACTTTGTAAACGTAAGAGAAACATTAAACTGTATCACAATTTTTGTTCTTTTGGCATTTCTTCACTTTTTTACTATACCAAGAACCTAAAAAATGGAAATATCCTTGGGTTATTTCCTATTTCACTTTACATTGGGTTCAGAGAGAATGCAGAGACTGAAGATACAGTTTTTACTCTCAAGGAACTAACACTCTAGAACTATATTAGTCACTATGTAGTCTTTAGCCACAAGTGGCAATTTTAAATTAAATTAAAAATTCAGTTCCTAGCCAGGTAAGGTAATCCCAGCACTCTGGGAGGCTGAGGCAGAAGGATCCAAATTCTAGCCCATCCTGGGCAACTGCAACAACTTAGTAAGACCCTGTCCAAAAAAAAAAAAAAAAAGGGACTGGGATGTAGCTCAGTGTGAATGCCCCAGTTCAATCCCCAGTACTCGGGGGTGTGGGGGAGAGATGAGTTCCTAGACATACTAGCTGCATGTCAAGTAGCCACAATAGCTACTGTATTGGACAATGCATATGTAGAATATTTCTATCATTGCAGAAAGTTCTATTGAATTGTGCTGATATATAAATCATGTAAGAATCAGACAAATAAGGCAAGGCAAAGTAATTTCAAACTAAAAAAAAGAGAGGTGACTTGGGGAAGGGGAAGTAGATGCCTTCTGCCAGAGATTCTCATTTAAGGGGTACCATGCTGTTTTTAATAGGGTATTCCTGGTGCAGAAGGTATATGGACTTCATCAAGGAAAAGCAATGTAGGGTAAGTGGGAAGGCATTTTAGGTTTGAAGGTTTGTTTAGGTGTGAGCGAAAAGGGGAAATTTTATCCTGGCTTGGTGGAAGGAGAGTAAAGTCAAAGACATAACTGAAAGGCTGGAGAAATATTTCTAAAATCTTTGACAGAAAAAAGGTTTAAGGCAAGTAATCCAAAAGAAAAAATGGGCAAAGGAACTAAAGGAGCATTGCATAAACTAGAAAATGCAAATTGCCAAATAAATATTTTAAAAAGTGCTCAACTTCACTTGTCCTGAGGAAAATTCAAATCAGATGAGAGTGCGAATTTTTATAGCTTTCTTGGGAAGTAATCTGTTGCTATCTACTAAAATTAAAAATGTACTTACTCATAGATCTTCCTAAGAGTCTCTTTTCCACTCCCCTCAAAGATGCCAACATGTAAAACACATACACTCATATAAGGATACTTATTGCAGCATTATTTGCAATAAAAAACTGGAAACAATGAGTGTGCCCCATCAATAGAATGAACAAATGAATTATGAGACTTCTATACTATAGAATATTATTCAGTTATATATTCTGTAAGTATTGACCTATAAAGGTATAATTGATACATTAGTATGGGGGGGAAGCTAGATGCAAAGCACTGTATAGAACATATCATTTTTTTTAAAAAAGCGAGAAAATGTATTTGTTTTCTATGCTGTGACTATCACCTCATGACTTAAAACAATACATATTTATACTCTTACAGCTCTAGAGACTAGAAATCTGTAGTTCTGAAAGGGTGAAAGATACTCTTTGCTGTGCAGCAAAGAAGTCAACGTGCCAAGTAATTGGAACCTGCTCTTCTGATGGAGCCTGCTTTCCTGAATTCTGTCAAAGGGGCCATTAGCGTATCAACTACAAATTGGAGCCCAGGGGAACCATCCGCAAGCAGAGGTACCCAGAAGTTGTCCCTGTCTTCTATGATTCTGTTCAGGGAGTCAAGTTTAACTCGGCTGTGGACGCCTGGACTATGAAAGAGGGCTTGATAGTAACTGGGTTCACCTCTGGCTACCAGAGTCCTACTGGCCTTTTGCCTGTGAAAGCAGGAATGCAGTTAGCAGCCAAACTGCTGAAGAAATTTGCCAGCATTCACAGTTTCTTCCTGAACCATCACTCAGGTACCAGGTGGCCATGGAGAACTTGCTCAAGCTGTGTGCCAGCGGGGACCTGGCTCTGAGGTTGACCTGAGTGACATGTTTCCAGAGCGCTGTTTCCAGTGGTTTACTGGCCTGAACTCCATATTCCAAGATGTTGATTATAATATATACATGGGAAATTATATATGCATTGGAAAATATGTATTCGATTTACCTTGTTCTGTCAACAGTAGGCTGAACAAACAACAATGATACAAATCAAAAGAAGAAAATGAGCACTTTATGCCTCAGAATTATTCAAACCAATTTATTTTTAGTTGGTAGTACATACAACATTTCCCAAAACAAAAGCAAGGTGTAAATGACTAGATCTCAATCCCTCGCACACCCATTTTGGGGGAAAAAGTACCAATAAAAGTCCCTTCCATGGTTAAGAGTAAAATAACAACAAAGTACAAAGAGATTTTCATAAAAGTAGTATAATTATACTAGGGGACTTTGTTTCTTAGAATCTGATGTACCACATAGACTAGTAAGACAGTGGAGGATTTTAATTAAGCCCTGAATAAACTTGATTTAATAGTTTTAAATAGAACTTAGTGTTCTATTACAGAAAACACATACTATTCTTATCAAAGGAACATTCATAAAAATCAGTCACATGCTTCTTCACAATGAAAATTCCAAAGAAAAAGAAAAACAGAGTTTATGCTCTCAATACAATAAAACTAGAATTAGTGTTTTATTTTTTGTGTTTTGGGTGCTGGAGATCAAACTCAAAGCCTTTGCGCTTGCTGGGCAAGCACTCTACCACTTGAGCTAAATCCCCAACCTGTAGAATTAGTATTTTAGACGGTGGCAGGACTGGGGCTGTAGCTCAGTCTAGAGCACGAGCTGAGCATGCTCGAGGTTCTAGGTTCAATCCCAGAACTGAAAAAGAACGAGAGAAAAGGAAGTAGTATATGATACCTATTATGAAAGGTTTTTAAGAAATCAAACTATTATTTGTAGCTAAGTGAACACGCTTCATCTTGACCTTAACCTAAAGTATTTGCTTGAATTCCCACCTCCACTTACCATTGTCCTTTTGTTTACAAACCTTTTGTTTCTGATTGGAGTCTAACATGTGTAAGGTGCACAGGTAATCAAGGAGCAATATTGATTTCCACAAAGCAAACCCAGGTCAAGAAATAGAACAACATCAGCACAGCACGCACACGTGCATGCGCGTGCGCGCACACACACACCCACAGACACACACACATACACACACGCGCGCCCCCATTATACTAAAGGGAAAGACTTTGTTTAGTGGTTGGGAAAGTCTATCTGTCTCTCCTGCCAGATGTAAATCAAGAAGTATTTAGCCTTGATTGTTACTAGCAGCCATTCCAAAATGAAAAGAGACACCAGCGGTAGGATGAAAACAATATTGGAGTTCAGAGTGAAGAGAAAGGAAGAGCCTGAGCCCCTTTGATGACACTGTTATTTGAACTGTATTTATTAACTGAAACTGAGCTGTACTTTTCCTCTGTACCTCAGTTACATGAACCTTTAATTTCCTTGTTATTTAAATCGACTTGGTTTCCAGCCAGAAACATTCGATCTGATGCCATCAGGTTACAATCTTGTCACTATTTTATTTCAATTATTTATAGAGAACTTGAAATAGCATTTCAGTAGTTTTTCAGTTTTGTTCAGAATTTACTGAGCCAGACACCCTTTTTGTAATTTGATAACTATTATTAGGGAAATAATAATAGATATTACTATTACCTGGCTGAAACTGTTCTAAGCATTTTTTCACATATTAACTCATTCCACGTCCTCAGCAATCACATGAGATAAGAAATGTTATTGTCCTCATTACATAGTAAGGTTTAACTCCAGCCCATTTCAAGAAAGGAAAAACAATTCTCCAGGGCTACACTGTCTGTCACAGTAGCCACCTGTGGCCACTGAACATTTGAGATGTGGTGTAAATGTAATGGTGTGCATACCAGATTTGAGAGGCTTTGTATGAATAAAAGAAAAGAATATCTCATTAGTAAGTGTACTATACAGATTACCTGTGTAAAATATTTTGGATATATTATGTTAAAATGTATGGTGAAAACACTATTTCTTTTGACATCTTTATGTGGCGCCTAGAAAAATGTTGACTGACACATGTACCTCACATTATGTTAGTATTGGACAATGCTACCCTAGTGTGGTGGTCCGTACAGTGCAGTCCTGGACCAGCAGTAGCAGCTTCACGTAGGAATTTGTTAGAAATGCAAATGTCTACCAAATCAGAAACTCTGAATTAGAAACCTACTGAATGAGAAACTCAGGGTGAGGCCCTGAATCTGTTAAATCAAGCCATGTAGTACCTTTCTTTTTTTTTTTTAATAAAACTTTATTGGACTATAAGTCACTTGTTTAAAGTATATAGTTTGGTGGGTTTTAGTATGGACATGGAGTTGTGCAAACATCTAATTTAAAACATTTTCATCATCACAAAAAGAAATCTCATTCCCGTGGTCAGTCACTCCTCATTCCTCACTCCACCATCCCCAGCCCCGTGCCCCAGCTAAACTGCTTTCTGTCTGCAGAACTGCCCATTCTAGAAATGGAATCCTACAGTATGCAATCTTTTGTGACTGGCTTCTTGCGATAGGCACACTTCCCTCTGTGGACAGTGATATGCTGTATTCTGAAAAATGCTGCTTTAAGGTAGAAATGGAAATGAAGCAGTCAGAGTGTGTGAAAAACAAAGGGTATAAAAAATACTCTGATTATTAAAGAAAAGTAAAGAGACCAGAAGGACATAAATAGTAAAAGGTGAAATGCTACCACTTGTGTTCCCAAAGTCTAAGAATGACCCAGAGGCCAAATGCAAGTATACATTAAGTATATTCCTGTTTTTGGTCTACCTGTGTTATAGCTTTAATCTTTCCTAACTCTTTATTTTATCCAAGGGTAATAGGTGATAGTAGATGACATGATAGTAGGTAACATTACCAAAGTCGGAAGAGACTGTGCAAAAGAAAAGGCTAGTGTTGAGAAGATAATACTGGGAAAATCTCCTACACTCCAGGCAGTTCATAAAAGGGTTCACGCTCATTTTCCCCCTTCAGCCTAGCCCTAACCCTGTGAAGTAGTATCACTGTAGTACTTACTCGTGGCTAACATTATTAGTGATGTACTGATAGCACATACCCTTGATGTGTGACAAAGTCCTTTTACCCGAGGCCTCTTAAAACCAGTAACTTCCGTTTCATCATGACAAAAATCAGAAAATCCGGATTGCTAACTGTGGTAGTACTTAAAACTGCTTAAGTCACCTAAAACAAGGAAGTCTGCAAAACTCGCAATCTAGCAGAGCCTAAGGCGATATGATAATTCTGAGGCGCTTTGGAAAAGGCTTTTTAGACCTTATTAAAATAAAAGTGAAGAGTAAAAAAAAAAAGTGAGGAGGTTTTCTTTCATTGGACATCGTTGGTCTACACACAACACACTGAATGGTGGTGATAGGCATCAAAGATCACAGGTATTACTGGGTCAAAGAGGAAAACGTTAAAAAATGACAGGATGGGAAAGTTGGAAGGGATCTGAGGTTCTTGGTATCTTCAACCCTTCTATCAGCCCATTCTGGAATCTAGTGCTTGTTATATCAGGTAAGTTTTTTTCCTTGCCAATAGCAAGCATCTTTACTGATAAACCCCTCTTCAGTTATGTTGCCTAGGTTTATAATACTGCGCTATGGACTAAATATTTGTGTCCTCTCACATTCATGTTTATGTCTAATGCCCAAAGTAATGGTATTTGGAAATGGGGACTTTGGGAGGTAATTAGGTCATAAGGCTGGAGCCCTCCTGAATGGGACTGGTGTTCTTCTAAGAGATGAGAAATCATTTTTCTTGGTCGCATGAGGACACATTGAGAAGGTATCTTCTAGAAGCCTGGAAGGGGACCTCACCAGACCCTGCATTTTCTGCACCCTGATCTTGGACAGAGACCCACTTAAGCAATTCTGCTCAGAATACTGTGTAGGGAAGCCTCAAGGATTGCCCTTCAGCCACAGCTCTTAATTCGAACACCTGTATTAGGAGTCCCGCCCGGGCCTGCCGGCTCCAAGGAGACTGACATTCTATACTGTGAGCTGGGTAGTGCTGCTGTCTCATTGTAAAAAACAAGAAAACTTCACGCACCCTAGTTTCCTATCACCACTTCTTGAACAAGTTTATTTGGAAAGGTATTGTTCTAATCCCCAGCAAGGCCTGGACACACAATGTTTCATCAATGAATACAGGACTGAATTTAAGGAATAAGTAAGGATTATATTTGGGCAAGATTTACTTGGCAAGTAGAGAAGTATTCTCTCCCTAAAGTTTAAATTACTGAATTTATGAACCTATAAACATACTCTTTCTAATATTTAACATGTGAAGCTGGTCTTCCTAAGTTCCCGCGACTCACTTTTTGGTATTTGGTCTTTTTATTTATTCTCTGTACTTCATCTACCACAATCCTTTATTCCTTACTTTTCTCTTTCCACTTTTCCCACTTCCTTAACCATACAAATTAACTGCTCTACAGGCTGTACAGAAATACAGCTGTTACTGGTTCAGACTAAACTTGCAAGTCCTTTCAAATCCTTTCAGTACTCTTTAAGGGTAGTCTTTTATAAAGAAGAATATGCTGGACAGAAGTTTACAAATTAAACAGTTTTATTTGAAATTTATTTTATTCAGTCTGTAAGTATTGCTAGTTGCTTAAACTGCTCACGTGAAGCCACTTCATCCAAAAAGGAAACGTAAAGTGCTCCCAGCAGTGTGAGAACAATTGGCATGACTGGTCCAAAGGTCTTCCACCAGAATCTACAGAAAGCCTAAATGTAGTTCAGCCACAAACCGCCTGTTTTTATTCTCTAGGCCATAAGACAGCTTCAAAATCACTTTGATTTTTGAAACCCCCCGCAAATGTCAATTGTAACAGTTGACCAAGCTGATTTCTGATGCTATCAGTGAACATAAATGACTCCTGGCATCATGAAGACCTGGGGTAGAGAAGAGCTCTCTAATGTAAGCATCAGTTGTGCAGGAGTTAAGTAGGTGTCCCTAGAGCAGTCTTGTGTAGACTTCTACATTTCTTCCCTCAACATGGCACTCAGGTCCAAGGAGCCAAGAGCACCATGTGTGAACTCACTGCAGGTTTTCACAACAGGAAATTAGTGTAGGAGGTATAGTGAGATTTATTTATTTAGGTGCTGGGGATCGAACTCAGGGCCTTAGACTTGCTAGGTAAGCACTCTACCACTGAGATAAATCCCCAACCCCTGTGAGGTTTAATTTTTAGGCATAATCTAAATACTAAGAACAATGAAATCTTGACTACTCGTGTTGCCTTCAGTTCATTAAAGTTATTTTATAGGTCTAACCTGCTTTCTTTTTCATAGGGTATTTGGAGTACTAAATGAGAGACAGTATGCTACAGCCTTGTCTGGTGTCTGAGTATCCAGCAAATACTGTACCATTCCTCCTCCTCTTCATTCCCAAATAAATGAAATTAGTCCTTGAACTTTAGAAGTATTTTATAAATAAAAAATTAGTTTTCTATCAGTATCCTTGTCAGCATGATTCTGAACAGTTCTCCAGAGTACCTTCTCTTTTATAAAATAAACACTTTATGTTCTTTGAAGCACACATGAAGTTTCATTTTTGTTCAGTGTTCTTTACTTTCTATCCTGAAAAGTTATTTCTGAGGAATTGAAACCCCAGAAGATAAGTCACCATAAAAAAATGTTATTTTTTTTTAAAAATGATGATTCAAAGGCAGACTTGAAGAGAGGTAATAGTTAGGAGCTAAAAGGCAGCAAATGCAGCCTCTGAAGGGAATTGTTCTAATTATTACCTAAAAAGTAAAGTTACACAACTACATTCAAGGTCATAAAATAAAACACTACTTTAAAACTAGAATGAATGAATGGGGAAAAACAGGTGAAAAGGGAAGGGAAAAGGATTTAAGAATGATTTGAATTGGGACAGACTCATCTGTCCTGGGTGTTTCTGTTATCTGAGTATCTTGAGTCACATTTTTCTGTTCTTATTTCCATCCTCACTGACATCTCAAAAGAGCATTTTCACAGAACTAAATAATAGTTGCTATTTTGTTAGGATTCAAAATTTCAATCCAGTAGCCATCAGGATCTTGAATAAACGCCAGGCCTTTCATTTTACCTGTAAAATGAAATAGTTCATTACTGGAAACAGAAGAAAATAAAACCTTAAAAGTTAAGAATATTTTTATTCATTGTAAATTTATATTTTAATGAAATACATTATTTTGCCTACAGTTTTAATTTTTAAAAATTCTACACTGTTAAAAGTTGCCCAAATGCTTGTTTTTCATGTTGACTAAAATCTTCCACATGTAGCTGGAAACCAGCCTTCCTAAAATAAAGTGTGAGGCTGGCTGCGTCTGTTAGCCAGCATTTGGTAACAGGTGTTTGCCTCACCTTCATGATACTGTTTCATGCTACCAATTCAGCAGTCACAAAAATTAAAGAAGCTGGACACGACAGCAAGTGCCTGGAATCCCAGCTGCACAGGAGGCTGGGAGGAGGATCCCTCAAGCCCAGTTCAAGACCACCCTGTACAGCAAAGACCCCAACCTCAAAAAAATAAAGAAATCAAAACAGGAAGGTACTCAACAGAGCGGGTAGTGTGGCTTACCCACAGAAGCCCAACACTAGATGCTTGGGTCATACAAACCCTTTTAAACAGTAAAATCTCTACCACAAAAAAAATTTTTTGAATAAAAAATAAGAATGCTCTTTACCTCTCCCTTAGCCTTCAGAAGACAGGTGCAGTGGTGCACACCTGTTATCTCAGCACTGCACAGAGGGAGGCGGAGGGAAGAGGATCACGAGTTCCAGGTTCCACTTGGGCAACTTAGCGATACGCTGTCTCAAGAACAAAGAGGGGGGCTGGGGATTTAGCTCAGTGATTAGAGTGCTTGCCTTGCAAGCACAAGGCCCTGAGTTCGATCCCCAGCACCACCAAAAAGAAAAAAAAAAAAAAAAAAAAGAACAAAGAGGGCTGGGAATGTAGCTCAATGGTAGAGCACCCCTGGGTTTGATCCCTAGCACCATAGAAAGTTTAGAAATCATGCCCTTTCCCTACATAAAAAACAACAACAACAACAAAAAACAAAACAAAAAACCCAAAAACCAATCCACTGTCTGTTTTCCTTGAAATACAAATATGATGTGAACCATCTTCCTTCTTCCTTTTGCTTCCAGAAGTATTACACAATCCCCATCCTCCACCCATCCTACCAGGCAAGCTAAACCCTACCAGTCAGATTCTGTCTCCCAGGAAGTCATGACTAGATAGGCTAATAGGTCAGAGTTTTGCTTAAATGTATATATGTGACCCCAGAAATTCATTTTGGTGTGATTTTTATCTCTGGCTCCAGAGAAACACGAATGAGAAAAGGAGAGGAAAAGTGAGACGCCTGGGCACTGATACCTGAGGAAAGGCTAGCTGGGTGGGCTGACTACTCTAACCCGGTTTGTGTGAGAGACAGTCTGTCTGAGACAGTGCAGCCTCAGGCCAGAAGGCAGCGCATCATGTCTGTGGGGAAAAAACAATCTCTCTCAAGTGCCTTGAGCATCAGCTCCTGGCCCCTGCCCTTGTGAAGTGGTCAGGCCAGTGGCTCAAGGTCTCCTCAGGGGTAAATAAAGGTGCTTGTGAGGAACTGAGAAAAACAAGTGGGGACCATCTGATCGTCCCAGTTTTCTTTCTACACATCCAGGACCAGAGATGACATAAGCAGTGTTCTGTGAAATGAGAAATGTGAAATGTTTGACACTCATTTCCAGGTGTCCAGGGATCTCAGCCCTTGGCTTATTCTGCTCATCTTTCTGAGATCTTTCAGGTTGTTAAGGACTGGGCTCTGGCCTTCCCCTAATCACACTCTCTCATGGAACGGAACAGCTAACAGTTGCAAGCAAACACACACACACACACACACACACACACACACACACACACAGAGGGCAAAATTATAAGAATCTGAAAAATAGAACTATAAGAAGCACCAAAACAATGGATTACAGATTCAGTTATAAAATGAAATAGTAGAACAAAGGACCAAGAATTATAAAAACATGCAAAAGTGATGAGCAGTATGAAATGTTACCAATAATAAATAAGAACAAGAAATATTGAAGGAACAAACACATATTAGGGATGAAAATTATCACAGATTAGGAACACAATTGATGAATTAAATGTCAGAATAGATTGGGGAAAGAGAGTCTGAATAAACTTCAGAAAGGAGGTAAAGACAAAGAATATAAAAAGCTTCCCGACCAAAAGAGAAGATACTGTACATAAATAGTATATGTAAAAGAAAACATGAATCAGGTTGACAGCAGATTTTTCAATACTGCTGCATGCAAAATGACAGTGGAGTAGCATTTCAAGACTGAAGGAAAATAAACCTGGAACTATCAACAAAACTGTCATTCACACACTGACATGGTACTGGGCACACAAAGCCTCAAGAGTTCTTCCTCACAAACTTCTTGAAAACAGTTTCATTTGAGGTACTTAATATAAAGACAGAAAAATTCAGATTATACTACAAGAGACATACAGAGAAAGATGGTCAGAATATCTTAACATATTTATTGTGATATTTTTAAAAGCCAAGACCCCTCCCCCCCAAAAATGAGTAACACTGCAATCTGGATAATAGTAACATGATGCTGGTAGAGGGGAATAAATTATTTTCTTTGTGGAGAGGTGATGTGGGTATTAAATATTTTAATTAATGGGTCAAATTAAAATCGAAATAATAAAATACAATGCCAGAAACAGATCTAAGTAAAATAATCATAATACATGTAAATCCAACAAAATCCAGATATATTCTATTCTAAGAGCTACACCTAAAACATACATACACAGGAAGGTTGTAAAAGAATGAAAAAGAAACACTAGATAATTGACTCTTAATAATTGTAATAATTAACATCAGGTAAAACAGACTTAAAGGCACTTATTTTTGAGTGGCCAGATTATACTCAACAAGAGGCTGTGCTCAGCTAAGACTGGGAGAAAGAGCCTGAGCTTTTGATGGACCATGTCTAGTCCTTTGTGGAGCACCCAGTTACTTTTCCAGTTCCCTACGATATCCAGATGTTCTCATCATTTTCCTTCTTCCCTGAAGCAAGTTGAAGTAGACTTCCATTATTTGCCACTAAATGGGCAACAGTGCCCTCTGTGAGTGCTTATAAATACCACTTCACTAAAGAAAGGAATGAACACAGGAAGCAGTAGACTCACCATCATCAGGTTTCTTCACAAATTTGACTCCCAGTTCTTCAAATCTTTTACAAGCACCATGTACATCAGGAACAGCAATTCCAATGTGGCCTTAGGTGACAACCCCCCCAAAAAAACAACAGGGGAAAGGAAGAAATAACTACAACGAGATGTTCAAGGGCCACGAGGGGCTTCCAAAACATATTGCAAAACATAAAGCATTTGAAAACAGACTGAATCAAACAGATTTAAAATCTATAATACACTAAAGAACAGATGTCAGTATAATGGAATAATTGGCTGTTTTGAATTATAAGTTATTTAAAACAAATCAATACTGGCTCATCTACAGTTCACTCTGTTAAGAATAATCTACATCAGCTGGGCATGGTGATGCGCATATGTAATCCTTAGCACTCTGGGAGGCTGAAGCAGGAAGATCAGAAATTTGAACCCAGCCTGGGCAACTCAGGGAGACTCTGTCTCCAAGAAAGCGGGGGTGGGGGGGAGATAGAGATATAGATATAGATATAGATATATCTATATAGATATAGATATATATGTATAGATATATCTATATCTATATAGATGTAGATATAGATATAGATATATCTCTATAGATATAGATATAGATATATAGATATAGATATAGATATATATAGATCTATATATCTATATCTATATATATATATATGTAGCTCAGTATAAAGGCCCTGGGTTCAATCTCCAATGCAAACAGAACAGAACAAAAAAACGCCAAAACAAAAACAAAACTATACTCATGAAATAGTAATCATTTGCTCATACATAATAGATTTGTCTTGGGCATTGATTATATAGCAGCCTACTCAAGCCTATAATTCTGTCATCTTGATTTGAGAGATTTTAGAACAAGGCAGAAGTGTACACTAGCAGAAACTGGGATTATTATTAACCATAGTTGAGTTTTTATTAATTAAAAAAATTACTGGAAATATAATGGGACTTAAAATTAAAATCATTATAAGAATAAGTATGTCTAGACTGAGACTCTGAACTATTCAATCCTAAGTAAGAATTATATAACTATACAATCCTAAATAAGATTTATAGAAAATAAATCATACCTCCGCTAATTTGATTATACTTCATCATTAGGCCATGAATGTTTTAGGTTTATTTTAATCATAAATACGTACACCATGCAAAAGCACACAAATCCATATATTTGTATTACACACAAATAGGAAAACATACCAAATCCCCGAGGGTCCGAATTACCATTGTGGTAACTCTGGGTCTCATCATCTTCCGTACCCCAGTTGCTGCAAAAGAAAACATAACTTATAGTTCTGTCTTGTAGAACAGATATTCTGAAAAGAAACCTGTCTTTGAAATCTTACCATGTGCACAAGCTACTTTACATATTGGCCCGACCCCTGCTACTACAAATATTAAATTTTCAAATGTAGAAAGGGCAAGCAGGAAAGTGTGACTTTAACTAGATTAAAGAGACAGTAAAGGGGCTGGGGATTTAGCTCAGTGGTTACAGCGCTTGCCTAGCAAGCTCAAGGCCCTGAGCTCAATCCCTGGCACAAAAAAAAAAAAAAAAAAAGGACAATAAAAACAGGGACCTGAATAAGAACAATAATCATAACAGCAACTACCATTTATTGTGCTAAGTACTTCATATTCCATTAAACCCTCAAAACAGCTCCAAGGGTTGGACTTGAATACTTCCATTTTATAGATGAGCTGATACAATTTGTTCAGAGTCATAGACTAGTGTCAGAGTCTGATTCCAAAGCTTTGTTTTGAATCAAAGGAGATACATCAAATCACACATCTGGGAACAAATGCTTTTTTGTTAGTTATTAAAGAGTGTGGAGAAACAATATAAAGAAATAAAAAGGAATCCAGTCACGGTGACCCATACCTATAATCCCAGCACTCTGAAGAGACTGAGGCAGGAGGATCATGAGTTTGAGCCTATCCTGGGCAATTTAGCAAGACTCTATGTCGAAATGAAAATAATAAAAAAGGGGTAGGGATACAGCTCAGTGTGAAGGCCCTGGATTCAATTCCCAGTACCATAAAAAAAAATAGATAAAAACAAAAAATAAATTTTAAAAAAGGCAATGCTGCAGGGCGTGGTGGCGCATGCCTGTAATTTCACCATTTGGGAGGCTGAGGCAGGAGGATTACCACAAGTTTGCAGCCAGCCTGGGCTGCATAGTGAGTTCAAGGCCAGCCTGAGTTGCACAGCGAGATCCCGTCTCAAAAAAAAAAAAAAAAAAGAAAAACAAACAAAACAAAAGGCAATGCTTATTTCTACATTTTTTAAAATGTTGAAATCGTAAAAAATGCCTTAAAATTTAAATGTCAATGATTACAAAATGGTTTGATCCTTTTTTAAATTAAACCGTTAAGAAAAAAATAAAACCAAAACCAAAACAAAACAAAAAAACCCATAACTCTGCATTTATAAAAACTCATACTTACCAAGATGCACCATGTATAGGTACAGAATAAATGTAATGAATGTGACCAATGTATGTAGAATGTACATACATTGGTTTAAAATAAAAAATAAAAAAAATAAAAAAATAAAAAATAAAAACTCATACTCACTGTGTCAACTCAAGTGTAGCTTTTCTGGAGAAAGTCCATGCTATTTTTTCATTTTTATCTTTAGGGATATCATTTTTATCCTCATAAGCCAAGAAATAGAGTGAAAATTTCATAGTAGGAAAATCTAATTTTTGGAGTAGCCTGAAATTTAAAAAATGACAAGCCTAAATCATTAACAGGAAAACCTGATTCATAGTAAGATCAACATAACTCAATATTTCAGTTCTATGACTAAAAGCTATATGCAGTAAAGCTATTTTAATGGGAAATGCAAGAGAACCACCAATGAAAATGATCTCATATTAAAATGCTTATTCATCTGTAGATATCAGGGGAAAGCAAACTTGTAACTCATCAAATTTAATTAGATTTAGCCTGAATTACAGTACTTATTTATAAACAGAAAAAGGATCTCCAACAGAGAATTTTAGTTTTTAGAGAACAACATCCTGTTCTTTCAGATATATGCCACTCAATTAAATTCATGCATTTACTGACTTCTTACTATGCCAAAACTTCTAGGAAAGGAAACTGAGGGTAGATGGTAAGAGAGAAGGAAGGACAGATCAATACCACAGAAGATGCAAATCTCAACAATCATGTGGTTAATGGTATCTAATGCTGCAGAAGGGTGAAACAGGAGTAATGTGCTCTCGGTGGCTTGAACCACCGGAGCTACATGCATGACTGTCCCATCCAGCTGGTACCACTGGTGGTACACACCAATCTAACCACTTTTATTGGTCTTTTTACTAATAAAATTAATGAAAAGTCTATAAATAGGCCAAATCTAGTTAGGTGCTTAAATTTAAATAATTACTGCCCAAATATAAAAATTAATACTATTCATACCAATTAAAATTACTACAACAAGCAACCAATTTATTTATTTCATTAAATTCAAAGACATTTATATTTGAGAATAGTTTATCAATAATTAATTCCCTAAATTTTTACATGGAACTCTTACAAATACCCCATTACTGATGTATACATAAGTAGTCACAACTGCTCTACCACAAATCAGCTGTATTACAATTCTTCAATACCATTTTTTTTTTTTTTTTTTTTTTTTATTTTAAACCAAGAACATGTATTGGTACATTCTACATACAATGGTCACATTCATTACATTAATTCTGTACCCATACATGATGTATCTTGGTTCTCCCCCCTCTCCCCCCCTCCCCTCTGCACCCTCCCTCCCTATTTACAGCAGGACCATTTTAATGTTTTCCTTAAGGAACTGTAATATGACGACGCCTGGTCTGTAAATCAACACCCTTCTTTGCATTCTTGTAATCAAAGACCCCCCGAGAAGCGGTAAAGGCAGTTGGACGGGACTGTCATGCATGTACCACTGGTGGCTCAAGCCAGCGGAAATGATCGAATTCAAATCAGATCCTCCTGGCAGACAGACATATGAATTACAGCTCCCTCCTAAATGTGATAAGACTAGAGAAGGTCACGAGCTATAGAAAGGTTCTTGAGAGCAAAGTCAACAACGTGACTGGGAAGACAGAAGGGAGGTGAGCGTGAGCTTTGTCCCTACCGTGGATGACAGCGGGAGGACCGGTGAGGGGGCAGAGGACAAGAGACAGTCTAGAGGACTTAAGCTTGTTTGTGGGTTGAAAGGAAAGAGTAGTAAAGGAGAAACTTGATTCGAAAGAGAGACTGAAACTGAACCACTAATCCTGAGGTTTTAAAAAAGATTGCCGAGGTATAGCTCATAAAGAGCGCACACTTTGTAAGGAGAGGTAGAATGAGAATGCAAATAACACTATTTTCTTTAGATTACGGAGGATTAAATGCTCAAAGATGACCTTGTTCATAATCAACAAGAACAAATAAATACTTGAGGCTTAGCAAAAGGAAAGTGTCTAGAGCTCTGCTCTAAATCTTTCATTTAATTATCACAACTTACAGTAAGTCTTCGCCCACTGACATCACAAATCGGACTTACTCCAATGTGTTTATAATAAAGTACCAAACACCCCATGAAAAACTATCTCTGCACCCTACAAAAGCAGATGTATAAGCCTTACTGACCAATCAGGGGAACTAAAGCAAATGAACCTGCTGCAATTGGCTCTTCCCAGTGAGCAGATCTTCCAGTTCCTACTGGCCAGTTGCAAGCTATTTTAGGGCTCTTTACAAACAAGGTGAGCACTGCAATTAAGGGGACCTGGATTCAAATTCCAGCTCTCCCAAGTTATCAACTGCAGGCTTCGGGACTGGTAACTTCCATCTCTTTATGCTTTGGTTTCTTTGCCTGTAAAACAGGGAGGTAGCTCCCAAGGCCTACCGTGGAGACTGAATGACATCAGAAGCACCTGGCACGGGGCAGGTCCAAGACATTTATTTTCATCTTGCCCTTTAAATATGCCATAAATATATGTAAAACTACTTTTTCTTGAAAGAATCACAAGAAACTGTTAACAGAAGTTATCTTTGGGTTGGAATGAGGAATAAAACTATCATTTTGCCTTTTGTATCTTTCAGAACTGGTCGAATTTTCTTTCTTTTTTTTTTTTTTTTACTGGTCGAATTTTCTAAACGGACCTATGCAATATTAGTTCATTTGTTCTCTCAGTGTCAGTGGAGATTATCCGGACAGTAAATGAAAAATAATTTATTCTACATAGACACATACATTATCAAATGCAAACAAAAAACTCCTGTTATTTAGGGAAATGAACCAAGAAAAGTAAAATGGTCAATTATACTTCAATAAAGATAGGAAGGGGAAAGAAACATAAACATGTTTTGAACATTACAAGATCGATGGCTGTTTAGCAAAAGAGGATGCGGCCTATAAAAAAAAACAGAGCACCAGTTTTAAGTAAACTTATTCCCTTTCTGAGTAATTTGTCCTTATATTTATGTTTTCTGAAGTTAACGAGAGGCCAAGCTGGGAGGCGGCACATGCTTGTGATCAGTACTGTGGGCGCCTGAGGAAAGGCAACTTAAGAGGCTTAGCAATACCCTGTCTCAAATAAGAAGTATTAAAAATAGCTGGGAATGTAGCTCAGCGCAAAGGCCCTAGGTTCAATCCCCAGTACTAGAGAAAACAAACAACCCAAGAGGCTAAAATTGGTCAGAATACCAAAAAGTGTTTGATTATATGAAGGACTTAGCTGGCAGCTCTCAGGGAGAAGAGAATTTGAAGAAAATATATTTGAGCATGGCCAAAACAAAGGAGCTCGCCCTAAGCCCTATCAGGCCTTCTTGCAGCCTCCTGGCCAAAACGAATTTTTACTTCTTTTTTGTTTTGTTTTGTTTTTGTTTTTTGGGACAGGGTCTTGCTATGTATTTCAGGCTGGCCTCGAATTTGCGGCAATCCTCCTGCCTCAGCCTCCCAAGTGCTGGGATTACAGGCATGTGCCACCATGCCCAGCTAAACTTTTACTTTTGAAACAAACTTTAAGTGGGTCTGAAAACAATCCCTCTATTTGCAAAGCTATAGATTTAAATATTAGGTGTTAATAATATATTTTACTTACGTCATTCCAAGAACTCTGGTATAAAAATCCAACGACTTCTTAGGATCTTTAATCCGTAGCATAGTCTGCTGCAACAGAAAATCCTAAAGACAAACAATATATATTAAACACCTTCAACTTTTGCCACTTCTTGGCAACATTAATTGTTCCTTACATAACAAGATACAGACAGTCCACCATTCTAACACAATGTTAAGGAGAAAAACAGAAAACTTGTAGTTACAGCCTACAAAAACCAGCATGCCTATCACCTACACCTTGTAGCTCTCTGCCCATGTTTTCTGGTTGCAGGCCCCTGTGTAGGGCAGGTCAAAAACTGCCAGGCATAGTGGTGCACACCTGTAATCCCAGTACTTGGGAGGCTGAGCCAAGAGGACCGTCACAGGATCAAGGCCAGCCTCAGCCACACAGTGAGTTCAGGGCCGGCCTGAACGATGTACCAAGACCCTGACTCAAAAAAACAAAAAACAAACAAACAAAAAAAACCACAAAAGAATGGCAGGAATAACTCTCAACCAATGGTGGATAAAAATATCAGGCTTTCTTGCTTCTCAGTGCAGTTCTGAAGCACCTTCCACATACTTCCTTAGAGGCTCCCCAGCAAACTGCCCACAGTGATAACAGATAAAGGCCAATAACAAGTTTGACCACTACAATACTTGTAGACTGAATGTATAAATACCCTTCCCGAAATATTTATTGGTAACCATGTAAATTAGCAAGGAGTTATTCAAAAGACCTTAGACTCCTAAAGAACTAAAAGGTAAAAAAATCACTATCTCTTAACAGCTTTGAGAAACTCTTCAATCTTCACACTGGGAAACATAAGGTTGGAATGATAGAAGGGTAAAGAATATATAAATTCAGGAAGTTAAGATTATCAGCATTGCTTAGAGTTTTAACTTCATTAGGTACAGAATCTCCATGATGTAGTCCTATCTATAAGGACTAATATTTCACTCTGTAGATGAGAAGCTCATGCTGAGTGATTTGTCCAAGCCACCTGATTCTAAATTCAGGTCACAGAAGGAACCTTTAACCATAGGTACCTTCTAGCTCATGGCCTTGACTTCATCAGTGCTCAGCAGTTTCCCTGTTATACCCACGGACCTGAGAAAACAGGCCTGAAAATTCAACCACTCCCTTTGCTGCTACATAGCTACCTTTCCCCTGTAACTCACAGCATATAAATACAAATAATTTATTCTGTATCATTAGGAAATGATATTCTTCTATTTTGCTAATTTTAAAGCAATAAATTCTCATATAAAACAAAACTAGCTTAAAAACTACTATATCAAAAAAACAAAACTACTATATCTTAGCCAAATGTGGTAGCACACACCTGTCATCCCGGCACTTGGGAGACTGAGGCAGAATGATTGTGAGTTCGAGGCCAGCTAGGGCTACAAAGCAAGTTCAAGCCCAGCCTGCACCACATAGTGAGACCCTGTCTCAAAACAAAACAAAAAAAAAACAAAAAAACTCTACTATACCTTATAATCACATACAAGGTAGTTGGCGCTGAGGTTTCAGTTTTTCAGAATATTTGGCTTCTTTTCTCAGCCCAGGCTACTCTCCTAATGGTTTCAGTTTTAATAAGCATACGAGAAAGAGAAAAGCAGCTCTAGATAAATGTGCGCTGGCCTAGCGCTCAGAGCTATGGTGTGGTTCCCCCCGTTGAACGTAGTCACAAAAGCATCTACAAAGTCACTCTGTGACTGCAATGAACTGAAACCACAAATTAAAAAAATATATATATATAAAGCAGCAGACCACTTCCATGTAATGTGCTTATCTAAGCTCAGATTAAAACAAGCCACAGAAACACTCCAAAAATGGCAAACATCTCCCTCTTCCAGCTAATGTGGGTGACTGCTCCTTCCCTGTTAATGAGAATGTTTGCTCAGGAAGGCCAACTCCAGACAAAATCTTGTGTGCTCACATTTCAGAGGCTCAACTTGGCAGGTCTCATGGGCCTAAGCTGCCCTCTCCATCCTAGACTTGGTGCTCAGTCAGTGTCTGGAGGGAGCTGTAGGTGAAAATGAAATCCTAAAGATGTTTCTGATTATTCTTACCAAACATTAGTTTAGGAGCTGCTTGGAGGGACTTTACTCATGGGATTAAGATTACTAACCAGTTTTAAAATAGGGAGATTGTTCTAGCTCACTGACGTGGGTTCGAAGGCAAAAGAGTCAGAGATGGCCACGAAGGCAGAGGAGAGATGTGACAGTGGAGAAGTCAGAGAGATGACAAGGGTAAGAAGTAGTCTATTCACTGCTCTAGCTTGAGATGGTACAAGGAGTTAACGGTAGACCTCCGCCATCACTATCCCCACAATAAAACCCAGCAAGGGAACTAGGACTTTAGTCCTACAGTTGAAAGAATTTGAAGTCAGGCAATAACCTGAGTTTAGAAGCAGATTCTTGTTC
Organism: Hystrix cristata; assembly: GCA_004026905.1. Classification (NCBI taxonomy): domain Eukaryota; kingdom Metazoa; phylum Chordata; class Mammalia; order Rodentia; family Hystricidae; genus Hystrix; species Hystrix cristata. Next base: position 42,830 of record PVJO010015103.1, read on the forward strand.
ACAGCCTCTAGTAAGGAACACACCCTTTCAATGCCTTGACTTTAAACCAGTGGGACCCACGTCAGACTTCTAACCTACAGTACTATGAGATAATGTACTTCTAAAGAAGCTGCACCCAATATTATGGTCATTTCTTCAGTATCACAAGGTCTTTTATTTCTCATGCACAGGGAGAGGAAAATAAACCACACAAATGTGAGATAAATTATTTCTGAGAGGTGATACAGTTCAAATGCTGGCTCTACAAGTGTGAATTTGAGTTAATTGTTAATTTCTTTGAACCTCAGTTTCCACACCTTTAAATTGCAGATAAATCATAGTTTCTAGTGCCTATTGTTGAGTTGACAGGTAAATGGAATAATGCACGCACGTGCTTAGCATAATGCATAGCACACAGCAAGCAACTTTGCTTTTTGTCTTGTATTATTAAGACAAAATATGCTGAGTTTCTACTACTATTGCTTTTGATTCCTAAATCTGCATTCCCCAGCCCATACCTCTAACCTCAGCTCCAAATTTAACCTCTCCAACACCTACACACTTCAACTTGGGTCAGAATATCAAATACATCACACCTCAAACCCTTCTTTCTATATTACCAAGGAGCAATGACCCAACCACCCCTTGTTAGACCAAGTTAAACAAATGACCTTCTTTCTTTTAAATTGTGTATGACAGGTAATTTGTATCAGACACAGAAAGACTACTAACATAATAACATACCCTCTCCTCAACCCTCACTACATACTACAGTCTCAGTAGATCACCTGTAGGTGAGCTGTAGTGCCTCAGCTCACTGACGTCACTGCGCATTTACATATACTATGATTCTCTGTACTGGAAGTCAGCCCTTATCCTTCTTCCTTCCTCTTTTCCCTATTCCCTATTCTCCTCAATCCTCTCCAGCACTTCCTGGCTAGCTCCTCTTTATATGATAAAACTCAGCTCAAGAGTTACCAACACTGAAAGTTTTCTTGGAAACCATTCCCTCCCTGTAGCCAATGAAGTGAGGATTCAAATGCAGGTCTTCAGACTCCAATACGTCCTGTGATTAAACCATACCATTGATACTACCTTTGAAAACCTCTTACCTCCTCTGTATTCCCAGGGAACTTTCCAATTGCAACAGGTCCACCTTATTTACAGTTGGTGTATGTTTGGTGAAGAGACTTTTATCCCACTACCCCCCACAAAGTTCCTACCATGATTTTTGCATATAGTGGACAATCAGCAATCAACCTAAATGTAATCTGTTGAAAAAATTTTTTCTAATTCATGGCAAATTCCAAAATTACTGCTTGAGTCAGTACCCAAAAGGAGTCAGGTGGAGGCTGGATGTATGGGATCTTCCCTGGGTGTCCCCAACACCTTTATGTCTAAATCTCCTTGTTTGGGAAATGGTGATAATAATCATGCCTTCCTCATAGAACTTCTGTGAGGGCTAACTTAAACAATGTACTTAAAACACTGAGTCAGGGTCTGGCATCCTTAATATGTATCAGTTAATATTATGTATTCCATTTTAAGTCCATTTTGACAGGGTCAAAAATTACTGATCTCAAAAAATTATTACTTCAAATCATCAAGAGAAATTTAAATAATGTGGAATGAAAATTAAGGTGCAAGGAAGTCTACCTATAATCTCAGCACTCTGGGAGGCTGAGATAGGAGCAGGCTGAGCAACTTAGCAAAACCCTATCTGAAAATTTTTAAAAAGGGGCTGGGGATGTAGCACAGTGTGAAGGATCTTAGTTCAATCCCCAGTACTGAGGTGTGTGTGTGGGGGAGCATACAAGGAAGTGTAGTTAATGTATTTTTAGAGGTCTCCATGGAATTGTTTTGTTTGTTTCTGGTGACAATCAAACCTGAGGTCAAAAGTGTGCTCTCTACCACTAAGCTACTACCCCAGTCCCTGTAATCTTTTTTTGTTGTTTGTTTCAAGTAGCCCAGTACACAAAATCCCCAGTTATCTGGGAAATTAATTTACACTGAATGATTCGATTTATAGCATATAAAATAACTACCCATATATAAGGAGAAGAGTGCTACAAAATGCTTCCAAATCCTGGATCATTTGCCACTACCTACTATATAAAATCTAACTTTCTTAGACGTGACATTCAAGATCCTCTTTGTGATCTGTCTCCAATCTACCAAGCTAGCATCTTTTCCTTCCCCCCTTAATTTTGCAGCGACTAGTATTTTTCCCAAACCAAGTACTTAGCAGGTGCTAGTCAAAGGGTGTAGCCATTAGATATCAGACCCTGCCCTGAAGGCAAAAAACCAAGCAGAGATCAAAGTTATTGACCATCTATCTGCCTCTTTGTGACTGAGGTCTGCATAAAGTCCAAAGTCAATCTCCAGGGAATTTGCAAATGACGCAAACAAATAAATACAAAGGCGGTCACTGATATTGATGACTACGCAAGAAACTCTGATGATGACACAGCAAGAAACTTCCGCCTCATTTTGACAAGGCACGAGGCACCAAACTTGAGTGAGTTACACTGACTCAATACAGGCGTTAAGCAAGCGAAAGCCTGCGTATTCAGCAGGTCACTCCTTACTGGGTCGCAACTATAAAACGACAGGGTCAGAGAGGGAATTTCTAGAATTCCTCTCAGGTCTAAACTTCACGGTCCGTCACCTGGGGGCCACCAAGCTCCAAGGCAGAAATGCGGTCACGAGCAACAGCCAAAGCCAAGCAAAAGTGCGATCCCAGTAATTTGGAGGAGTTGAACTGTTGTTAGGGCGGCTACGAAAAATGGTTGCGGCTGGGAGGGCCCAGCATAGTCAGAGACCTTTGAACCGATGAGAAGGGAGTTCTGATATTGCTCCGCTTACCGGCCATGGCGATCGAGTCCGGGAACACGCACATCCATCTACAAGGAACCTGACCCCGTTTGGCCTGGCTTCCAGATACCTCCCAAAATAAGCAAGTGAATGGAAGTTGGGCCCCAGTCTTTCTTAAACAATCTGAAGAAGGGGATCCCACTGGACTCCACTCCAGGGGGTTCCACTGGACTCCATTATCCTTCTTTCCAATTCACTCCCGTCCGCCCCACGCCGGCGGACCTACGGCGATGGTCGAGAAGGGTTCGAATCCCGCCCCGCAGGCCCAGCAGCAGCTGAGCTGAGCCCCAGGATTTGCTCCCTTCAGGGGCCACACGGAAGGACGCCCTGTGCCCACCTTGGTGCTGGGGTCTGCGTCGGAGCAGCAACTCAGTGCGGCCTCGTCAGTGAGGCCGCTGGACGCGGGCGGACTTTCCGCCATGGCCACAGCGAAGTATTGAGGACTACACCACAGAGGACCGAGCAGCAGCAGCCCCTGTGCGGCTTCCACTAGAGACAGCGCGACGGCGCCGCGGGGCGGGCCGCGACTGACTTCAAGCCAATCGCTGCGCGGAGAGCAGCAGGCTCTCTGCTGATTGGGTCCCTCTGAGTCGGCGCCACCGACTAAAGACTACAACTCCCAAGGTGCCTTGCACACAAGGGCGGTGTAGTCTTTTAAAAAAAGAAAGGAAGCAAGCAAGCTGCCAGCTGGGAAGCGAGCTTTCCCCACTGCTCAATGACCTCCTCATTTTGTTTCTACTTAACTGTTAAAATTCAGTAGCCACCCACACCGCGG